>JAQMYJ010000010.1:14508301-14524427 GCA_030014305.1 Clarias laeviceps | reverse complement strand
TTTTAAATTATATATATATATATATATATATATATATATATATATATATATACTCTGTCTCGTCTAAGAACCTTAAATAGTGTACCACTGTTGAAGTGGCGCACCTGAAATAATACAAGCCTAATTACTTAATAGCTGTGGTAATCAGGCTACTCTTGGCAGTAAACTTCAGCTGTGTTTATTTATTTATGCAGTCATTTGTCATGCTATGGCAGGCATATGACAGAAATTTCCTTTCAACAAATTATCAGACAGAATTTCAGAATTCCAATCTTAATATTAAAAGGTTCTGGTTTATGAATGAATAGGAAACAGAACATTGTGATACTAAGGTATGCAGATACATTTTGCATTCCAAAACTTTAATTATCTAATGAGCTAAAGTGTGACTATGTGATATTTCTTTGTTCACCCGCTATGAAAATTAAGTGCAAGTGTGTGACTCATTTGTTGTTTTGTTTTTAATAGTTTGATAATTTCCAGCTTCTTGTACATAATACCAGCAGCGCAGTGGAAAGCTGTAACCTCACAATTCACAACTGGGATCACTTTAATCCTGCTCTCAGGTTAGTGTATATGTGAAATTTTAGATACTCTCCTTGAATGTGTGTGTGTGTGTGTGTGTGTGTGTGTGTGTGTGTGTGTGTGTGTGTGTGTGTTTTATATTCCAGTTCTTTGGTTTAATCTTGCTTTTGTCGACTGGCCAAATGTGAACAGGTGTGCATGGCATCCTGTATGTAAGTGATCATCCTTCATGCAACATCTGTCCGGCCATTACCTATACTACTTAGTCTGTGTAGGGTTATGTGTGGCAATGAGCCAATCCTAGGAAACTTAGTGGACAGAAGGCAGGATACACCCTGGATATGCCACAAGATCCATTAATACACTATAGGCAATTTGGAAACACCAATCAACAAACATAACACATCTTTGGACTTTCGAGGGGAAACCAGAGTATCTGGAAATAAAAAAAACTCCACACAAGGGGAGAACATGCGAACACATCAGAAGTGAGATTCAAACATCTAACCCCTGAAGAGTATCAGGTGAGAGTGCTAACCACTAAGCCACCATGCCACCTCTTTATGCAACAGTAAAAGTAAATTCAGTACCATAAGAATTTTGGTTAAAGAATCTATGCTAGCACAATGATTACTTGTCAGCTGACCTAAATTTCTGTTTTTATGCAAAAGCTACTCTTGGCTAAATGTTTTAGTTCTTGTGCAAAGTATGCAGGCCTCCCAGTGGGAGACAAACACCAAGGATTGCTCCCCTGGATGAATGGACCACATTAGTGAATATTTAACCCCATACAGGGAGTAAAATGGTGAATGAATGTTTAGGCTACTTGTGTAATTTGTTTCATTAACATGTAAGTGAGCATGTATGGACCATCAAACTCATCTGAAAAATGATGTCTTGGTTTAAAATTGCACTGTTTTAAACAAACACTGATTTCCCTAAGGATATATATATTCTTTTCAACTGGTAATCCCAGATAAGTTTACATGTATTATGTAGCTAAACAAACTACATCATGACTAATGTAAATTGTATGTAAGAACGCCACATTCTGGTTAATTTCAATCAATGGCATAGTTTGAGTCTCACAAGTCAATGATTTAAGTCAAGTAATTTGTACTTAAGTGAAATCCTTTGCTTTGTATGGTCATGACAATAATCCAAAGAAAACATATGATTTCTCATAATTACCTTGATTAAAATGGCAAAAGTTGTTCACTGTAAGGCCAAATGTTAGAAAAGCATTCACAACAAATACACTATATGGACAAAAGTATTTGGCCAAAACTGCAATGACATTGTATCCAAATGCATAAACTTTAATATGGAGTTGGTTCCTCGTTTTGCAGCTATAACAGCCTCCACTTTTCTTGGAAGGCTGCCCACAAGATGTTGGAGAGTTTCTGTGGGAATTTGTGCCCATTCATTCTGTACGGCATTTATGAGGGCAGGCACTGATGTTGGACGAAAAGGCCTGGCCCGCAATCTCCGTTTTAGTTCATCCCAAAGGTACTTGATGGGGAGAGAGATGTGGGCCAGTCAAGTTCTTCTTCTCCAAACTTATCAAACCATGTCTGGTGCACAGTCATGTTGGAATAGAAAAGGGCCTTCACCAAACTGTTGCAGCAACATTGGAAGCATAGCATTGTCCAAGATGTCTTGGTATGCAGAAGCATAAAGATTCCCAGCCCTTCACTGGGGATAAGGGGGGGGGGGTGATTGAAACACCTGAATTCAATAATTAACAGGATTGGCTCAATACTTTTGTCCATATGTTGTTGTTTTTTTTTTTTTCGGTTTGATAGATTACAGATTTATTTCATTGCAGTGCTATGGGAATAGAAGTGAGTAAACATTTTCACAGAACTGATCATCTTGTGTCTTGTATTTGTCCATTGCTAATAACATTAGAATTTTCAATGTTACATTTTTTTTTTTTCGATCTGTTTTCACTCTTAGGAATATGCTTTTCACATTTGCTCCTAATTTACTGTGGAAAATGTGGCAACATGCCCTTTTCTCCTAACTTTAATTTAAAGCTTCTATTGATGGCTCATATTCAAACAGCCATGCAATTGGCTAATATTCCAAAAGGAGAAGATTAAAACAAGGGCGTTAAGATCTTTAGATCGGCCATCCGTGTTGTTCTTTCTTTCCTGGAGGCCTTGTTAGTGGGGTCTCCTAAAACACACAATTAGGTTCTAAAAGTTCTTTGATGGCTCTAATTCAGACGTTAAGTGGGTCGGTATTGTTTGAAGAAAGGCGATACCCCGCGGCTGTATAGTTAAATGCCTGAAAGCGTGGTCCATGTGTCTCGGGTGAGGAGAATGAGACCCACGCTGTGCTCACGCACTGGACGGGAAACACCCGCGCCGTCCCGCAACGCTTCTTTATATGCGCTAAAGTGGACGAATGATAAACATGGCGACTAAACGCCTCAAGGCAGAGCTCATTAAGCCAGACCAAAGTTCACCTGCTCGTCCACTGGATTGTTAGTAACTAAATGTCCTCCTTGCCCCCTGTGGTGTGCACTACCCTAAGGGCAACACAGCACGGGGTTGCTAAATGGTCTCGCAAATATAACGACTTAAGGCAAGGAAGGCTATCTTCTATATCTCAATATGTAAATAAAATAAGAAATAATAATATTAACTACTTGTAACATTTCTAAAGATTCTATAACGGTGTTTCATTTCATATGACAGAACTTGGAACAAACCCCGCCCCCTTTGCCTCTTTTTAATCATCAAAGGGGTTCTATTTAGAGGAATGACTTCTAAAGAGTCATCGGGTAATCACGTGCAGTATTTTTCTTCTGTTTTGTTTTGTTACTATTTTGTAACAAAGATATCAAAGCTATGAAATAACACATGGCATTATATTGTAAACAAAAAAAGTATTTAAAAATAATAATACATTTCATATTTTAGATCCCTAAAAGCAGCCACCGTTGACCTTCATGAGATCTTTGCACACTATTGGCAGCCAGCAAGTGCTCAGCGTATATGGGAACTCGTTCAAGTCTGTTGGAAAAATCATTCCACGTGACTACCTCATGAAGATGGTTGAAAGAGAGCCAAGAGTGTGAAAAGTTGTCATCAGAGTAAAAAGGTGGCTGTGAAGAATCTGAAATGAAATAGTTTGTTTTTGTTTGCTTTATTTACATTTCGCTTACAATGTATTTCCAGGTGTTATTTCGTGATTTTGATGCCTTCACTGCTGTTCTATAATGTAAAGAAAGCTAAAATATGATAAATAAATAAATAAATAACATCTGAATGATTAGGTGTGTCCAAACTTTTGACTGTAAATGTAAATGTAGGTCAGAAGGTTTTCCGAATTGTTATTAGCCAGGAAAAGTGTGGAAATATGTGAAAAAGGGGAAAATATCATGAATAGGAATCATTTCCAAAGTTTTACAATATTACACATATTAAAAACACTTGATAAAATTAAATCAGAAACTGTTAAAAGAAAGAACATGAGACTAATTCAGTTTTTCATTCATTCATACATTGGGAGCTTTCTCCTGGTCAGGATACACTCTGGCTTTTTTTTCTCACTAATATTTAAGTGACTCAGTAAGAACCACACCTCTTTTTTTTTGCCTCTGGAGCATTTAGTCTTGAAAATTTCGTTGGAAGTGTTATAATTAGAGTCACTTATGTGCGTTTGCTGCTACTAATACTTCTGAATAATAATAATAATAATAATAGGCTAGGTCAGAATATAAGGATTTAAACGTAATCTATGCCTTTGTCGTGCAGGGGAAAAAAGTTCCCCTTTCTAACTATTCTATCATAGCGTCATGAATATGTCCGCGTGAGGCCTTTCATGTTTCTAAAAGCGAGAGGGTAATTCATGCAGTAATGACCCACTGCCCTCAGAGAGCCGTGGCAATAAAACGTGCGTTATTGTTCCTGTTGTTGACACGGTGCATTACTGATTTTACGCTCCATCTTGACCAGAGTTCTCTAGTGGAACATGTGGACAGAGGGAGAGGGTGTGTGCACAAGGGTGAGAGCTGCCCCAAGATCTCAGTCCATCTGCCGAAGAAACGCTTTCTATGGCACAGAGCGCGATTTACATAAGTCCATTTAGTCACGAAGCTGTTGAGGACACAGAGAAAAGGCAGACGAAGCAAATCGAAGCTAATCCCTCATCATCTTAACAGCAGCAGGGTTATAAGATGTATTACGACTTATTTCTACCTGGATTTTTAAAAGGACACAACTTTGAGCACAGTCCATAGTCAAGTCTTCCATAACGCAAAACAATGTGTCATGTTTAACTCATAAACGTCTCCAAGTGTTAGGTTGGGGATGTGGATGAACTCTGCAATAGGACGGATTTAATAAATACTGCTCTGGCCTAAATATACGTCTTAAATTCCCCTCATTCAGCACTTTGAGTAGGGAAGGAACCAAAATGTGACGAAATGAAATCGACAACATCAGCAAAACGTAAGAGACAGCAGATTTGTTAAAATGTATGTCATGTACTAGCTGGACTGGTTGATAATGTGAGGGATGGAGAGCTACGTTCATGTTCTATTAATGAAGTGAAAGAAAGAGAGTGAGAGAAGTGCGTGGGGGTGTTAAACATTGGAATCATGCTTGTCACCAAATACAATTATATAAAACAAAAAGAATTCGATTGAGAAAGAAAGAAAGAAATCAGGGAAAACTACTAGGTGAGAAAGCTTTCATTCTTAATTGATCAGTCTAACATATACCTGAATAAGACACACTTTTATTGATCCGTTGTTGGGAAATTAAGGGGTTTTGCAAGTGTTGCAGAGAATGCACATAAATATAGGCTATATATTGCAGTGTCAAAAATGCAAAATAAATGGTAGCAACTTGATGCTATATCACAAAACGTGCAAAAATCATAATAGGTGTAGGAGTATTGTCCCTGTGCAAAAAAAGTGATATCCTACATATGAAGTTATTAGTAACACAAAAAGTAATTTACTAATACAATTTATTCATAAATGCAAAACATGCCTCTTATTGTAAATGATAAGTCACTTTTCTGGTACTTGGTATGTAAGCTTAAATTAGGCCCTGATTTATTGACAATGTCTCTTGGTCATCTATTCATAACAGAGAGTTTTGGATTTTTGTCTTCTATGCTACCCTCTGCGCCTCTAAATCGTGCGACACTACAGGCGACGAGGCAAATAGTAGACAAAAAAAGCATGGGTGCCGAAATTCAAAGGCCTTGTCAGAGAGTGAAAAGAGATGAGAAGGCAACGAGACCTCCCTTAAATCATCATTGGAAAGTCATTAGAGATCTGGCGGGGAGGACCGCACAGCTTGCGGTGCGGCACACAATGCGCGGCGCTTTTTACGCACAAAGCCGCAAATGAAGCGAAAAAGAGGAGGGAATGGTTGTGGGACAGCTTCCTTAGGGCACAGCAAGCACATGAAGTTTCTTGCTCATTCGCATGTGTAAAGTTATATTCATGAGTTGTTAACTGTTTTGTCCGTTAATGGGGAATTTATTCAAAGTGTTCTTTGGTCTGCAGGAATGCCCAGATGGTTGAGAAACACTCTGTGTAAACCTAAAGTTTTGTTGTTGTCGTCTTTTTTTCTTTTTCAATAAGGAGCATCCCAGCTCCTTTTTCATCCTCCCACTGTCGACATTAATAAGTTCAACAGTGGATAGTTCACAACTTGCAAAGTAGCCTAGGCATTTGAGAAACAATAACAGTGGTCACGTTTTGAGATGAATTCTAAGATGGAGAAACCAGTTTGAAGTAGAGTACATTCTTTAATTACTACCAAGAAGTAATTGAGGTCACGGGTTTCTTTTGCATGTAGAATTCTGGTGCACTGAAGAGCACAGGCTATTATTTAATTACTTGGAGAGGCTATTGGTTATAGGTCACAGGTCAGGAGCTGTTGATTAAAATAGAAGCTAAACGACTCAGGATACTCAAGAGGGGGCATAAAGGATAATCTGACCCCGGGCTTTTCATCTCTTTCCAAACTGTGCCAAATATCTGCGATCAAAACAGTTTTCTTTGGTGTAATGGTCCGTTAACGAAGGCGCATTCGGAAAAAGTCGGACTAATGACTTGTAAATTGTGTTAAGAAGCAATTAATGAGTGGAGTGATGGCACACGAGTTAAAAGGAGGTTACGGACAGGTGCATGCGCGCGAGCTGGAGTGAGAGAGAGAGAGAGAGAGAGAGAGAGTGATCCCCCCCCCCGGCAACCACCACCATTCATCACCACATGCATACACATACACACACACACACACACACTCTCTCTCTCTCTCTCTCTTTCTCTCTCTCTCTCCCCCTCTCCAGATTTAGGGTGTCGGGGTCCCCTTCCCATTCCTAAAATGCGGGTAACAGAGGCCAAAGCTCCTCGTTATCATACCAAAAGAGTTAAGCCCTTGATAAAAAAAACGACTCATGCGACCAACTTCACACAAAAACGGCCAGGCGTTCATGAGAACAAATGCAATCACAATGGCATGGCCACTCCGCTTTTCTCCCGCGCCTTTAGCAAATGCAAATAACAGCTCAACGAGATGGGATTTTCGCAGCTCTCACTAATTCCACCATTGTTCAGCTCGCGTGCAGGCGGCGAGATTGACACGCGGGTCACGTGAGGGTCCACGGCTAATTCTTTTTATTTGGAAATAAAAGAGTTTAGAATAGATTTGCAATTGTCAAAAGAGTATGACAGACTGGAGAACCTTTAAGAATAATACCCCAGTCTGTTAGGTGCAGTGCCGAGCATCTCATTGAAGGATTTTTTTGAGCATCTAATCCTTGTGAATGTAAGTCAGAAGGATTGTAACGTTTCAACAAAACGGGGGGAAAGGATGTCCATATGACGCATCTCTCCCTAAAAAACTGAATTACAGTGGTTAGCACTGTTGCTTCCTGGGTTGGGGTTCGAATCTGACCTCTGGTGTGTGTGTGTGTTTGTGTGTGTGTGCACAGAGTTTGAATGCTTTTCTGTGTCAATCAGTCAAAATCCATGTGTAGTGTATGTATTGAGTGGATCTATCGGTTGGCACCCAGTCCATAATGTCCCCCTGCCTTGTTCCCCGAGTTCCCGGGATAGGCCCCAGCACAGGATATAGGGTATGGAAATAAATTAATTAATGAACCCTAGGTGAACGAGTCATAATAAAGACGAAAAAAAATTACCCTCGAGAAGCGCGATAAGGTGATTAAGTTCTACTTAAAATTCATATCAACTCTATGTCTAAAGGAAAACTGCAAATATGGGAAGTTTGTGCTGAATTCTATACGAATAAAGAAAAAATTTATTTCAATGCACCGTTATAACTTTTCTACAAGTTGATTCGCTGTTAGGAATTTGTATTTGTGTGGCAATGTGATGGTGGCAGATGGATTTTCCCTTCTTTTGTCCTTCCGTTGAACGGCAAGTGTTTGTCCCGCGGATGGAAAAGCGCAGAAAAGGAGCTAAGAGGAACCAAATCTCCTAAATACCCGTGACGAACCTGATCGCTCCCTAAACGCATTTTAATAGCCTAAGAGGCACACCACCCCCTTCAAAAAAAAGAAGCTCTGGCCAATTCATCGACCATCTTGGTTTGGTGAAAAGAGTTATACCCTATCCGTGATCGTGGCAGACACAAAGGCGCGCATGCGGAGCTGCTTCATTATGGTCCACTTAGGCGCGGCTGTGTGTGTGAAAGCGCTGCTGGATCTCTAATGCCTCCAATGGGAAACCCTGCCATGCCATTATATCCGCGGCGTTAACGAGGCCTTCATATGCCTTTGATATAATCTGACTATAGAGACATTTTCTAAATCTCGTGGGCGCTTGGCCTAAATCCTATTGGTAACGGGTTTTTTTGTTCACCTGGCATAGCAGGCGAATGGGTAATGGAAGGAGGAGGCGCGCAGCCTGTGACATGCATCATGCATGCTAAACGAGCACAAGTACAGAGATTTCAGGGGACGAATTATGATTCGGCTCACACGACATCTCGTGAGCTAAGGATTTATAGGAAATAATCATTTTATAGGGTACCTATTCTGAATATGTCCAACTTTAAACCGCTGCGTAAAACATACCCAACATGTATTAGTTGAGCACTAACACACACTGTAACACGCGTTCTGCAGAAATGCAAGGTTTTCATGTTTCATGTACAAGAAACAAGATATGTTGACTCCTTATTCAAACCCGCAGATGAACTCTGGTAACTTGGCCAAAAAGAAATAGAAAAGTGTTTGGCGACCTAGAGAAAAAAAGTATCCTATAGCAATTCAAGCACTTTATGTTGTGCCAACTCCTCTGCTTTTAAGCAAACTCGAAACAGGCTTAGGTGTCTTTTAAACGTCCCCATTTCTCTATTCAAGGCTGGGATTGGTCACACTGGATCTCATTTGCATGCGCGCGTCTATAAACGGGGCTGCCACTGCAGTTTTCTCGAGTTGCTTTTTAAAAGCGGGCGCTGTGGCGGAGCGCGCACAGGAGAGACTCTTTGTCCTCTCTGAGTTCGGGGACCTAATGTGAAGACGATAGAATAGAAATTAAACTTGATTTGTGTTTGTTTTGTGGTTTTATCAGATTTTAGTGAAGTGGAGTGGCAGATCAGTCACTATGGGAGGAAATGCAGGCGGTCACCGATGGATGTTCTTTTTCACCTTGCTGTCATTGCCTCTGTTGCCAGCGCGAGCAGCGGGAAGAACCATGAAATATGAAACGTACGAAGAGGATGCGCCGGGCACCGTTATTGGAAACCTGGCCAAGGACATGTCCTTAAGTCCGTCCGTGGGCTCCAAGACAAATTTCAGGATGATGAAGCAGGTCAACGCATCTTTTGTTCGGCTCAGAGAAAGCGACGGGCAGCTGACTGTAGGTGAGAAGATTGACAGGGAGAGAATTTGCAAGCACTCTCCTCAGTGTGTTATTGCCTTCGATGTTGTGAGTTTCTCTAAAGAACAGTTCAAATTGATTCACGTCGAAGTGGAAGTGAAGGACATTAATGACAACGCGCCCGAGTTTCCCAGAAAGGAGTCTACGCTGGAAATTTCAGAAAACACAGCACCCGGTACCAGAATACCCCTGGATGTGGCTGTGGATGAAGACGTGGGTACCAACTACATTCAAAGCTACCAGATCTCAGTCAATAGCCACTTTACAATTGACGTGCTGAGCAGAGCGGATGGGGTTAAATATGCGGAGCTGGTACTAATGAAAGAGCTGGACAGGGAGACACAGGCGTCGTACGCGCTGGAGCTCGTGGCGACGGACGGCGGAAATCCGCCCCGGTCCGGCATCACCAAGATCAACGTCAAGGTGAAGGACTACAATGACAACAGTCCCATTTTCGAGCGCAGCCACTTTTCAGTAGAAATACCAGAGGACGCTCCAGTGGGGTTTCTGCTTTTGGATCTCAATGCAGTGGATCCTGATGAAGGTTTGAACGGCGAAGTGGTGTACGGACTCGGTAACCAAGTGCCCTCGGAGATCAGGCAACTTTTCCGCGTAGATCGGAAAACCGGGCGCATCACACTCGAAAGCCCGGTGGATTACGAGAGCAAGACAACGTACGAGTTCGATGTCCAGGCGTCCGATCTGGGTTCGAGTCCGAGTCCGCCGGCCATCTGTAAAATAGTCGTGCAGGTGCAGGACGTGAATGACAACGCACCTGAGATCACCATCACGCCGATGACGTCCATGGCGGCGGGAGTTGCGCACGTGACCGAGGCAGCCGCCAAGGACACCTTCGTGGCTCTGATCAGTACTTCGGACCGGGACTCAGGAGTCAACGGACAGGTCCACTGCACCCTCTATGGGCACGATCACTTCCGGCTCCAGCAGGCGTACGAGGACAGCTACATGATCGTCACCACAGCTCCTCTGGATAGGGAAAAAATACCCGAGTATAATCTGACAGTGGTGGCTGAAGATCTTGGGTCTCCACCGTTCCGCACGATCACCCAGTACACCGTTAGACTGACTGATGAAAACGACAACGCGCCCATCTTCAGCAAAGCCGCCTATGAAGTGTCGCTCGTGGAAAACAACGCACCGGGCGCGTACATCACCACGGTGGTGGCGCGCGACTCGGACACGGGACAAAACAGCAAAGTGAGTTATAAACTCGCGGAAACCTACGTGATGGGCTCCCCTGTGTCCACATTCGTCTCTCTGGACCCCGCCACTGGCTCTCTTTACGCGCTGAGAAGTTTCAATTACGAAGTTCTCAAGCATCTCGAGCTGCGCGTTCATGCGAGTGACGGCGGCGCGCCTCAGCTGCACGGCACCGCCACCATCAACCTGAAAATAGTCGATCAGAACGACAACGCTCCCGTTATCGTCCATCCGGCGCTCAGTAACGGCTCTGTGGACGTCCTCTTGCCTAAAGACGCCCCGTCGGGGTACGTTATCACGCAGATCAAGGCGAGAGACGCCGACGAGGGCATTAACGCAGAGCTCTCCTTCCAGATGACCTCGTCCGAAGCAGGCGCGCTTTCTATCAACAAAGTCAGCGGGGAGATCTACGTGAACCATGAAGGTGCTTACGACGTGGGCGAGACGTTTAAAGCCACGGTGACAGTGAGCGACCACGGCAGACCCTCTCTCACTTCTACAGCCGTTATCCGTTTCAAGGTAATCGCCGGCGCTCCGAAAGGTGACCGTAACCTGTACAGAAACGCCGGCAGCGCTGACGAAGGGCACGACTGGGATCTGTCAGTGGTTATCATCGTGGTTCTGGCTGGAAGCTGCACGCTTTTGCTTTTAGCCATTATTTTAATAGCGACCACTTGCAATAAGCGCAAACTAGACAAGAGACATGACGGATTCGAAGATGAGAAGGAAGAGGACGTGAATCTGCACGTAGAGAAAAATAACAGCGACCCGCTGATTCCAGTTCACAATGAAAACGTGTTTGATGCACAGCCCTACTCAAACAAACCTGCTTTTACCGGATCAGTTCAAGTGAGCAATGATGAGTGCTGCAGCTCTGAAGACGGAATCGAACCCACGTACGAGACAGAGGACAAAAGCTCCGAAGCGAAATTAGACGTAAGCTTTCCTTTTTAATAAATCCTTTGTTATAACCTTGAGTGTAGCACAGTTGTCTCTTTTGTCTGCCTTGACTCAACTATTGACTTTAATCAGGTGTTGTGTTTGGACAGAGAAATCACTAAACTGTGCAAAACCCTTTGTTGTTTATGCACCAGTGCTTTGTTTCTTACTTTATGCTGATTGTGTGTGTTTTTTTGTTCCAACAGGGATATTTAACATTGCCCGGTTATGGCAAAGAAGCTGTAAGACCGATTACAATATGGAAGGGCAACTCGTATACAACAATTTCAGCACGAGATCCTCAGTTCAGTGGGAAGGACAGTGGCAAAGGGGACAGTGACTTCAATGACAGTGATTCAGACATAAGTGGAGACGGCCTGAAGAAGGACGGACACCAACACAATGCCCAAGATGGTAAATGAGCTCGTTGGTGTATTGTATTTTAATAAATCCAGTCCTCAAGCAGCACCATCCATATCCATATTTTCCACACCTGAAAGATCTGAGCCAGGTAAGCCACTTTCATCTGGCTCAGATTTGTGTCAGGGTATAGAAAGAGAATTATGGATGAGATGTCCCATGGACTGGATTGAAAATCTTTTGCTAAACAGATAAGATGAATTGTGAAGTAAGTGCTAACCATGTTTTTTGTTCTGTTCTTTCCAGCTCTGTGGGCATGCACAAGCGAGTGCAGGATCCTCGGCCATTCAGACCGCTGCTGGAGTCCAAATGCCGCCAGGATGAACAGTAATTCCAGACAGCATCTGTCTACATTTGCTAAGACAGGCTCGCTTCCAAGGGACACTCTCAGAAGAGAGAACTATTACCAAGCACACATCCCCAAAACAGTGGGCTTGCAGAGCGTTTATGAAAGAGTACTACACCAGGAGTATGTCATTGTTCCCCCACCCCAGCCGAGCAGGGTGCAAGATATCAATGATGTCACCATCCCAGTATATTCTCCCACAACAGCACGCTGTTCCACTTCCACAAATGAAGTCTAAGGGATCCAAAATAAGATCTCCTGCAAAAAAAAAAACAAATCTATATGGCCAGATGAAAAATGTATAAGCATAAATATTTGCCTAATTTAAGAAAAAAATGTGTTTGTCTTAATTTTATGACAATGTTAAGCAATCACCTGATATTGTGCGAAATCATGTAAATATTATGCAAGTTTGTAAATACAGAGTCTATTTTTATATTATTGATAAGTAAAACTGGTTATTGAGATTATATCCTTTATATTAAAAGCATGTCATTTATTTAAAAAAAAGAAAAATAAAAACCTTTTCATGGTTGGAAAACTATCAAGTTGATAAATGTGCAAACACTGAATGTGAGATGTGACTTTTTGATTTATTTCTCTCGCTGTGTTGTAAAAAATAAACATTGAAAATCGATTTTCTTGCGTCCCTTTTCAGGCTCACTGAGATGAAATCATTTTTGAATTCTGATAAATATGTTTAGGGACAGAGGGTGGCGCTGTTTGCATGCTTTGAGCGGGTTGATGCTGGAAACAGAGGCTGAAATCATCCTCAAAGCACACAGACCATTCTATTTTCAGTAATGTAAATGTCACCAAGGTAAGGTCAGTAAGGTTTCACTAGGTAAGCAAATTAATTAGTCTCTAGTCTCTCTCTCTCTCTCTCTCTGTTGTGATAAGACGTTAAACATTTTTGATGCCTTGTTTGACCTTGGACATCTGTGCATGCTTGAAGGACATATTAGTCAAATTGTCCCTGACCTTCATTTGCATACTTAAATATAAGAAAATCTGCCAGATTGTTATGATCACAGCTACTGGATATGCCCACATGAGAATGACATTTCAGTGTTTGCATGCACACAGCAAATAACCCAACGTTGCCTTCGACCATGACACAGTGTTTAAACCTATCCTACTAGACAAGAAAGAACAATGCAAGAAATGTTTACTGCATGAGATAATTCAGTACTGTATTCTGAGGTCATGTTAATTCAGTTAAACCATATCATGGAGCAATTGTAATTTCATGGAGTGAGGCCATTAAACTAACAAAAGCACACATGCATTAAAATTATATTCTGCACTCAAAAAACACAAAGGTTTACTAGAATATTTTAAAGGTCTTTCAGATTGTTATATCAATGCAACTATTAAAAGTGCCTACACTTATGTAACACAGTATTTACAGTGAAACCTTTTCCTTTTAGTCTGTTAGAGAAGTATACTGATCAGCCATAACATTACAATCACCCACCTAATATTTAGTAGGTCCCCCTTTTCCAACCAAAACAGTAATAACTTATGCATTCTGATACCTTTCTATTGGAGTCTGGGACTAACTACAGACTGGGAGCATTTCACAAGAGCTGCAATTTTGGAGTTGTTCTTACCCAGTAGTATAGTATTACAATTTCTCACAATTTCTTTTTTTTTTTACAGGAGCTTCATTTTCAATGTCTCCTTAAAATGCTGGCTGGAAGTAGATACACATTAGTCAGCAAGTGAACTTTTGTTTCCTGAAATCGATGTGTTACAAGCAGAAAAAAATGGGCAAGCGTAAAGATTTGAGTGTAAGGATCAGAACAATTCCAAAACTGCAGCTCTTGTGAGACGTTCCTGGTCTGCAGTGGTCAGGACATACCAAGAGTGATCCAAGGAAGGAAAACCGGTGAACTGGCTGACAGGGTCATGGGTGGCCAAGGCTCACTGATGCACATGGGGAGTGAAGGCTGGCTCGTGTAGTCCGATACAATAGAAGAGCTAGTGTAGATCATATGGATAAAAAAAGTTAATGTTAGTTCTGATAGAAAGGTGTCAGAATACACAGTGCATTACTGTTATGGAGGCAAAAGGTGGACCTTGTCAATATTAGGCAGGTGATCATAATGTTATGGCTGATTGGTGTAAGTACTTCTATAACATCAAAATCCCAAAACATTAATTATAATATATGGTGCATATTTAAATAAAGCAAATGATTTACTTTCATGACTGACAGCTTAGGCTGCCACAAAAAAACAAAACTCCTCGTTTTTTCCACTGCTTCTAAACATGCCACAAAGTTATGCAAGAGGGCCTTCCCAAGCATGCGCAATCTTACATCCCCACGTCACAACCCCCATTCCTAACTTCTCCCCTTCTCCCGTCTGCAAAAACTGAACACTGTGACAGAAGTCTACAACCAGCCATGGAGGAGACCTCTGAGAAAATCCCTATTGCTTTAGCCGGACCTGAGGATTTACAACAATTCATGCCTCCTGTAAGTCATCTACATGCAATAATCACTTTAATTCAATAAATTTATTCGGCACAATATGCGCAACAACAAGAAAAAATCACTACAAGCATATATTTTTTGTAAATTGCAAATATATAAACAGCTTTTAAAAGTTTTTTAGACTAGAAATAACACTTCAATTAAAGTCTTTATGTTTGATAAATGAGTTTCTGGGTAGATCAAAAGCCAAGGTTACTTCATTGCGCATCCATAGTCGCCTTAATGATATGCATATGTAATTCGTGTATCTGTCTACTGTTAAAACATTTGAATGCCTGAAACGCCAGAGGATGGTTTATAAATGTTGGATGGTGTTGCAGACGTACGCTGTCGCCGTGAAGCCCTCGAGCTCCGTGCGCGCACTCAAGATCGCCGTGGGCGCGCTGAGCATCGGGGCCGCGCTCCTGCTGCTCGGAGCCGTGGGTGCCTTTTACTTCTGGAACAACAACGACAAGCTTGTAAGATAATGGATTCCGTTTCTCATCTCATCCTTTACCTGTCTCATTTTTTTTCATGTAAACTGTAGGGTTTAATATGTGAATCATTTGTTGTTTGGCTGAATATCAGTGCAAGGTGGTCTAGCTGATGCGCAAGGTCCGAGAGGTGGAGAATATTTACATGCTGCAGGTTTTACCTTAGGCTTAAAGCATCCGCGTAGTCCTTTAAAATAAAAGGTCACTAAGTAACGTTAACACATATAAACTCGTTGTTAAATTTACTTACAGGATTGAACACACTTGGTGCTGAACTCTTACAGTTTTGCATCAACTCTTAATGTCAAATCAGCTCTTAGTGTTCAATGAACTCAGCGTCGACTGAATGAAATCTTCATGTAGTTAAACTTGTAGATGGAAAAATACTATAGACGGGTGATTACAAAACAAAACAGTCTTTGTTAGTGGATTGCTGATATTCCTGAAGGATTTTTGTATTGGAATTTTTTAGGCTTCATCAAAATGTGCATTTATAATATATATGGTGTTTGTACCACTGTCTGCTTTTTGCACCTCTAGGGTCCGGGTTCAATTCCCGCCTTGTGGTCTGTTTGCATGGAGTTTGAATGTTCTCCCCTTGGTGTTTTTTTTCCGGGTACTCCGGTTTTCTTCCACAGTCCAAAGAAATGCAGATTAGGGTAAATGCCGTTTCCAAATTGACCACAGTGTGTGAATGAATGTGTGAATGTTGACCGGAGGTTCTACCATGGTCGTAAAATAGGAATAAATACAATGGTTCACCATTGGCCTCCACAGCCCCTTGTGAGTGTGGACTACAGAGGTTCCTATATATATATATA
>JAQMYJ010000010.1:14476488-14499134 GCA_030014305.1 Clarias laeviceps | reverse complement strand
TGATGAAAATTACAGGCCTCTCTCATCTTTTTAAGTGGGAGAACTTGCACAATTGGTGGCTGACTACTTTTTTGCCCCACTGTATAACCGTATCATACATGATGGGCCATATTGAAATGCCAACCATTAGAAATGGTAGCGTTTAAAAAGTAAACGTTATTGTTTAGGGGTAAGACTTCAGCCCAGCAGGTGGCACTGGTTTTCTTTTGATGAATTTGATTAACGTTTAAAAAATATTGACAACCCATGGAACAATGAAACATGGATCTTGATCCATGACTGTTGTGTTTGGCTCAACAGCAGCGTCGTGGAGAGAGTGAGGACGGCCCCATGACGGTTGACACGATGCTGGACCACACAGGAGTGTGCTGCGCCGAGTGCCGCCGTAGCTATACACACTGCATGCGCGTCTGCGAGCCCCTGGGTGGCTACGAACCATATCCTTACCATTTCAGAGGCTGTAGGCAAGTGTGCCGTCTCATCATGCCATGCAGCTGGTGGGTGGCTCGCATCATGGGACTTGTCTAAAAGCTCCGTAGTGGATGAACTCGGAGGCGAAGAAAGATAGTTTCCGAAAAAGAAGCCTTTTTACAAGCATCACGTTGTACAAACAAACTTTCCATTTATGATGGGGTCTAAAGAATTACAATTCCAGTTGGGTTCAGTATGATAGCCTGATTAAGTCATGTCAGCATTGTTGGAGAACAGAGTGCGGAAAGTTTGGTTTGGCTTAAAATATGGACACGGAAAGAATTTTAATGTATAGTTTTACTTAATTCACAACCAGGACATATTTGGTCTAAAATGTACTTCAGACCTGTAGTTATTTTGAAAATGTAGTCATTTTTTACTGGTGCTATCAAGCTAATAAGCAATGAAAGTCTTTCTTGTCCACAGTAAATGAGATGTGAATTAAAGTAAAATATTCCTTTTCCTTTGATGTAAATATATGTAATAAATTGCTTCAGAGAGCAGCGGGCAAGTCTTTGAACAGAACCAAAGTATAAATGCCTATACGAGATATTTAAGATATACTTGCTAGCTTTAAAACCATTTTGTTTCCATGGATATTGCTTTTGATGCAACATAAAACAATTTCTGCCCTTTCTTATGTTGACTTCAGACAAGTATTGCTGCTTTCAACGTGCCTTTTTCAATATAAAGCCAAAGTGTAATAAAGGTCTTTTTCTATATTAGAAATGTGTGTTACATTGTCTCTGCTTCAACAAATATTTTGCTTAGTGCTGAAAGCCAGAACAGGAGGGGAAAAAACATGAAAAAAAAAATCACTAAGTTAATAAACAAGGCAGGAGCTTTTTATTGCTTAGTTCTTTCATGGTTTGAGATCATACCCATAATGCAAAGTCGAGTTTCTTTTCAAGTCGGAGTAGAGCCGCTTAATAAAATGGAGGAGAAATTTACTTAAATGAGTTAAAAAATTTACACTAATGCTATAAAACGCTCCTGCTTGATGTGTTTTGAATATCATTGCTCAAATTAACCTGTTACTTAAAAGGTTATTTTGTTTATCAAATTAATATAAAATACTCACTGAACTAAACAAATCTATTTACTTTTTTTTACCCAAATGTGGAAAGCAATTGCTTCATGAACCAAACATTATTTATGCCCTTCATGAAAGCTTTGCATTAAATATTCCAAGTGTGACAGAAGACAGAATTTCTCAGTGTGAGGCTTAATAAACCATTTTGAATATGGAAGAAAAAGAGAGGACTTATATTTCCAGACAAAGAGAAAAATTTATTTACAAATGTGTTTTAATAATATTCAAGGGGGAAAAAACAACTTCCTGTAATACATTGTAAAAATTGCCGAAATGTGTACTGATCCATGTCTGTTTAACAAGTGATGAGTGATATTCAAAAAGGTTGAATAATGTCAGAGAGATTATATTTGAGAAAGTCAGTCTCCATTCACAGACTGCTTAAAAAAAAAAAAAGAAATGGGGGCAAAGAACATGTACAGGTGTATTAGAAGGCTAAAACATCGATGGGTGGTTCTTAGACACAGATGAACTTTCATCCTAGACCAATCTTCAGTGTCACCAGTGAATATTTACGAGCAATAAACAAGTGCTCACTGCAACTGTTTGCTCCAGCTTGTGATTACGCAATTAGGTCTGAAGGTTTAAAGTCAAATGTGAAGAGGACATAATGTGAAGATAATGAAGAGAAGCCCAGGGTTGTGAGCTGATGATATGTCTCTTGAAATTATCATGCCAAGTTCCTTCAATATTGCTTATACTCCATATCATCAGGGGGATTAACGTCTACTTTCCGTTTGCCCACGTCTGTCCAGTTAGTACTGAGAACGGTGCCTCCTGATTCCATCTGTGTAAACAGGAGGGAAAAAAAAAAAAAAAAAAAAGTGTGATAAAACTCTCAGCATTTTCTCTCGCATGCATGGGAAGTGGATAAAGCTCAATGTGTGATGCTGTGTCACAAGAATGAAGTACAATTTTAAATAGTGTGCTCTAAAAAAAATCTTCAAATCATATGCATGCTACATAAATAAAGCAAAGATGATTGCAAATTAATTTAAATTTTCATAGGAAATGCTAAGCAATGGTTCTACTGAGTTCACAACTATTAAAAACATAATACAAATAATGTTGCGCACACACATTGTTTTAAAACAGCCTTATACTTCCACAGTATGATGGCCAGTTTAGGTTTGAAAATGATTCCACATGCTACCAGAACCGTTCTTTCACAACTTGAGTAATTATAGATGTGACACCCTGGTCATCCACTACATTCACAACCTGAAGCAACTCATAAGATCATAACACTCTGCCTCCAGAGGGAGAATAATTAAACTTGCACAGGTAACAGATCATCTTTGCAGGATCAGGATCTTGTTGGCATGTGGAGACACTGATGAGTTTAATTTTTTATTTTTTTTAAATCACTAAATACTTTCGCATAAAACTTATGATATATCTTGCGAAACTGAAACATGAAACTTATGAATATATTTCCATGATGAGCAAAACTGAAAGTATTAACGAGATTTTAATCACATATTTTGCACGTCACAATAATGACAGAAATCCACAGTTCATAAATTAAATTATGCTATATCAGACACATGATCAGGAAAGGTTACACAAGTGTCTCTTCCGCTCGATTCCCTGGGAATTTTGGGTACGCATTAATTTTCCTTAGTCTATTAACTGTCTATACTTAAAAAAAAAAAAAAATAAATAAATTTCTAGTTTAAATCTTCAAATCTACTTTATTCGTTTTCTGAGCAACCCTAACAACCACTGGAGCCTTCAGTTTCCCAGTGGGAAGTAAGCTGCTAATATTTTGTATTTCTATCACAGTTTATAATTTGGTATGAAATCTGAAGAAGATCCTACAGGCTGAAAATTTGGAATAGTATCTGCTGTGTATTGATCCTTTTTCTAAGGCATTCATTCCCAATAATTTTTATATGAAATGTTTATATGTTTAAAAAAAAAAAAGGTGCCTGTATTCCAAGCCATGACTTACAAAGGATTTGTTCATGGCTCTCTTGACCTCATCCGAGCCGTCACAGTAGATCTGCTGGAACAGCTTATTCAGTGCTGCATCTCCTTCTAGCTTCTCATTCTTCTCTTCCTCCTTAAGATCAACCACCAACTT
Organism: Clarias laeviceps; assembly: GCA_030014305.1. Taxonomy (NCBI): domain Eukaryota; kingdom Metazoa; phylum Chordata; class Actinopteri; order Siluriformes; family Clariidae; genus Clarias; species Clarias laeviceps. Next base: position 14,495,484 of record JAQMYJ010000010.1, on the reverse strand, counting down.
GTCCCAGTTGCGGGTGTAGTGGGAGGATGATGGGTATTGGTCTGAAATGAGAATACAGGAATAACAAGAGAAGAGCAGAAATTGAGAGCGGGGAATTGTCAGACTGAGTATTTCTGAAAGGAGGAGAAACGTGCTTCTTGATACTGACTCAGAGAGGGAGAAAAGTGCTTCACGTTAGGGAGGATGCCTTCGCCTTCCAGCTTCTCCCACCGGAGGGCTTCTGTCTTCTTCATTTTTATTTCAACCTGGGAGAGCAGAGCAAAAACAGACAATGAGCTATTGTCAAATCTAGTCACCTTGACTTGTTGCCTGGGCATGTGTAAAATGATCAGGATACTGGAAATGCTTCACGTAACGACAACGGGCATTCTGATAGGAGCACATTCCTCAGAAACAGTGGAGCACAACGGGAGCTGAGCAGCACCACAATCACCAATGAGCTTATAAAAGCAAGAAGCACGAACCATATGGAAAGACCAGATAGGGAATGTTTTCATTAAGGTTAGCAGGAGATTGTTGTGAAGGCTGTTCGAAATTGGAAATAGTGACGCTAGTGTATGGTGATTGTTTGGGAAATGTCTAGGGTAAGGAAAAACATACTTAAACATATACATATGGTATGCATTCGTTTTATTCTAAGCAATTTCCCCCAGTTTAAACTGCTTGCTCAATAATATATTATAACAACGCTTTATCACCACCAAGCATCCGTTAAGACCAAGAACGGAAATATAAATGGGACCAAATTAAAATTGGGTCCAATGGAGCAGCTAAAAGCACCTTAATCAGTGATTTAGGTGGAGGCAATCAAGCTGTAAATTGAGAATGTGCGGAAAAAAAAAAATTAAATAAATAAATAAATACACAAAACAAAGATGGATCCTCAAAGAAAAAGAAAATGTAGAGAGAGGTTTTTTTTTGTTTTTGTTTTTTAAGTTGAGGGTGCATTTGCCCTCTGAAGAGCAGGTGAACATTTTTACACCTTTCCTGCTTTTTGCAGCTTTGAGCGATTACCAGTGCTGACATGGATGATGACTTGAGCTATGGAACATTAATCTCCTTTCCATATCTGTTGGGGCTGGGTGTAAGGGGAGGTGACAGGCAAGACAACCCCTGTGAATCCTGACGGGAATCAGCGAAGCTGCCTGACAGTGCCATTAGGACCCTGAGGGGTGGCTGGGGGAAAAAGAAAAAAAAATAATAATAATCCCACTATGCTACCTAAAAACTGCCTGCCTGTCATTGTCACAGCCATTAGAGCAGCCGGCGGCCATCCCTGGCATGTCACATATCCTGAGCTTCTTAAACTCTCACCACCCAAAATACCCCAAAAGAAGGTGGTGTTTCAGGGGAAAGGCGAGGGGGGGGGCTTACATAGTGTCAATGTACAAGACACTGATGTCTGGCTGTGAATTTTAAGACATCTCATTAAGGAGAAATAAATAGAGACAGGCATGGAAATTAAAAGAGGATGGATGCGATTATTTGTTTACGATGTGAAATGTTCGGCTCCAGCTCGTGGCCTTTGCCTTTTCAATTCCTTTCTCGTCCGTCCGTTCTGTCTGTTAAGGCAGCTGGTAATTGGCTCCTAGTCGTCCTGGCATAGCAAGCAAGGTCAGGCGCCGCACACTGAGGAAATGGACTCTTGTGAGGGGTTGAAACAGTCAAGTAAGCAGAAGTTACTTTAATATATGTGAGAAAAACGAGGAGGATTAAAACAGGATGATTTGTTTACCGGGTTTCATTTTGGGGGGGCACACTTGCACAAAAAAAAAAAAAAAAAGGGCCTTGCACAAAAAATATGCTTGCATTAACAAGATTAAGTACAAAAGTCCAACTTCTGACATTGTAATTCACCTCGTACTTGCGATGCCTTAGGCTCTCTGTTTTTCAGAGGGGGAAAAAAAAAAAAAAAACTATTTGCCAACTCAGAATTCCATGTTGACATTTCATTTGAGACCATGTTATACTGAAAGTGAAAACCAACCCCAAGGCGCTTTATTTAAAAAAAGAAAAGAAAAAAAAAAAAAAAGCTTTAGCTTCAAGAGTCTACAGCTTCCATCCATTTCCAAGTTCCTGAGCCCTAGAGAACCACTGACTTAGATCGAGGACTAATTACACAGCTAATACACACACAATGCACATAATTTACTGTTCACTGCCAAACGAAATCTTGATCAGTACTGAAGTCTGGCAGCCTGAAGCGAACCACCCAGCAATTTATATTTAATGCTTCTGGGATATTCGACAGCAAGTGGGACGACGACCGTAAGATTATATTCCTATAAATTCCTTAGATAAACAATTTACACTTACATTACAGATCATCTCCCTGTACAGCTCTAAACCTTTATTGTATATATGCTAAATCAGGGAGGTTTGCTGAAACAAGAAGATTTACGGAGTCGAGCTAATTAATTTGTGCACGACGCATCGGTAAGCAACCAGACGTTAAAAATAAAAAATAATGATGTGTGTGGGGTCAGTCACCTAGAGGTCTGACAAGTGCTAGAGTTTGCCGCTGACTCAATCAGTTTGTTCTGCGGGCTCTCTTGGTGTACTAAAATCTACACAAGTGCAACGTAAGGGAAAAAATTATAAATAAATAAAAAAAAATAAAGCATAATGTGGTAAGACAGTTTCAAGGTCACAAGTCTGCTGCATTTTGAATATATAGAGGAATACACTTTTAAAAACTAGATTGCCGATTGTTCAAGGTTCGGTATGAAAATAAAATAAAATAAATAAATAAATAAATAAAAATAAAAAAGCATTTTCAAACTTCTTTGGTGAAACTGCATTACAATGAAGGAAGAAATAAGATTTGGATTCCCGGCATGCGCCATGTTTGATGGCAGTGGGTCAGTGCTGAGCAATGCACCATGCCAGCATGTTTGCTAAAACCAGGTGCTCCAGAGGGGCCCAGCAGACCCGTGGACAAGTGGGGCTTTGTGAATGTTCAGGTTCAGCGTCCAGGAGTCTGTGTGCGTGTGTGTGTGTGTGTGTGTGTGTGTGTGCGCATGAGAGAGAGAGAGAGAGAGAGAGAGGGAGAGAGAGAGAGAAGGAGAGCGATGGGTTGCACCTCCCTCTCCTCTTCATCACGTTTAAACAGGGCCCTTGTTAAACCAGCCTATACAGACACCCGTGGTATGCACTTCTTCCCACCGTTGCCATGGCACATGGTTCAGGGTGGAGGTGAGGTGAATCTGGTGGGACATTTCTCAGAGACGCATATTTAACAAGTGCGTGCGTGTGTGTGCTCTCACACCAAAACAATCATTTACAGGCTTTGCAATGTGTTTGTTCGACAGAGGCTAGAAATTCAACAACTGGTCAACAAACAAAGGCTGCAAATATCCATTACGTTTTCAGTTACTTGATGGTTCGATAAATAAATAGATAGATTATATCTAGATAGATGATAAATTCCACAGCTAATGTTTGCTTTTGTTGTTAAAGCTTACTACCAACATGCAGCACCCTTTTGAGGCTGACCACACTGAGAAAACCGCTTAATGTAACCGTCATTAATCAAGCTCAAAACTGGTTTAACACGGGCAACACGACACAAGACACACGCCTGACATTTATAGCCTGAAATCTGCCACATTTCCTAATGACATGAGGCACATCATAGCATCATAAACTGAATAAGATAAACAAAATTTACAAAAAAGTCAACAAGAAAGTAGGCTTGTTTTTCGTTTATTGGTTGATTAAACCTACTTGTCTTCTGGGCATAAAGGAACGGGCTAGAAATCTGTCCATCACTGGTATATTTAATTGGGTAACATTTGCATTACGAGTGGATAACGAGTGTGCCTCTGAGGAGTAGGATACCGCAATCATATTAGCCTGTTTGTTTTACCCAGCATGATGCAACCAAAATTATAAGTGTTTATTAGCACACCTCAGGCCAGCATTAGCTGCTACACATACAGTATGCAAGATGGCTGCACCACATGTCCTGCGTTTCTTCTGTGGGTTGGAGGAGCAATACTAACAAATGGCGGGGGAAGTCCAACATAAAAATCAGGAACGGGACTAAGGTTTCAGCAGTGTCCTTAAGTATATGTCCTTAACTGTATACATTTGAACACAATCCCATATAAGAAATTCTTAGATCATTATTAAAAAAAAAATTTTTTTTTAAAAGACAACAAAAGACAGATGTATGCCTTGGTAAATGCAAGTTCTCACCATAATAATCAGTTATCTTTCAGATTAGTACAATCATAAATACTTTCAACTGTAAAGTTATCGCAATAGATTCGAAAGCCAGTAGCTGATTTCCTCATTTGACCTGGTCATTCATTACATTCAGGTCGTCAGCTGACTTCATTTTCTTGCCACATAACGTTGCTGAGTCTAAACCTGACCAACTGAAGCAACCTCAGATCATAACACTGACTCCAGAGGCTTGTACAGTGGACACTATGAATGATTGGTGAATGGCTACCGGTAGTTAGCTGAACTCCTCAGACCACATGACATTTTTCCACTCCTCCAATTTGAATCATTATTCATCCAAGCAAATTAAACAAAAAAAAAAGGCATTTCCTTTCTGATTAGCGGGACTCAGTGGTCCGTTTCTCATCTACCATGCAAAGACACGGGTACGATTCCTAGCCAATGCCCAAACCTCAGCCACTGGATGCAGTGCTGGACCCAAGACCGGATAAAATGGGATGGTTAACTCAGAAAGAGGACCAACATGAGATTTTCTTATAGCCACACAGCTGATTAGTCTCAATCTTGTCAGTTCTCATTACATTGTGCATATGGAAATGCTCCTACTTTTATTATTGAACATCGCTGTGATTTCTACTGATTTGTTTTTACAATACAACTTCAAGCGACCTCCGATCACGATCAATTAAATTGTTTTTTTTTCCTGACCACATTTCCTCCATGAATGATCAGCTTTATCCTTAACTTCCAAGATTTTAACAGCTGTAATTTCAGCAAATATCCTTTGTTGCATTCTAGTAAATTTAAAAAAATTTTAAACACAGTAACGTCATTTTCCCAACTCCAGGATTTTCTGTCATGGTAGTTTATAAAATGAGAAGCTTCTCACTGCACCCGTTAGGGTTAAAAGAATTGTTGCCAGCTGAATCATATTACTCACTCATCGTCTATACCGCTTTATCCTGTATTCAGGGTCGCGAGGGGCCTGGAGCCTATGCCAGGAGGCTTAGGGCACAAGGCGGGATACACCCTCGACAGGGTGCCAATCCATCGCAAGGCACATGGACATACACACTCATTCACACACTATGGGCAATTTGGGAACGCCAATTAGCCTAATTTGCATGTCTTTGGACTGTGGGAGGAAACCGAAGTACACGGGTGAAACCCACCAAGCACGGGAAGAACATGCAAACTCCATGCGCGCAGAGACAGGAACGAGCCTGGCCAGGAATCGAACCCGGACCCTGGAGGTGCAAGGCGACTGTGCTAACCACAAAGTCGCCTGAATCATATTAATCGTTTTTTCCATTTCCATTAATTATCCAATGAATGGTTCATAACTATTTGCTTATCGCATACCTTGGTGGAGAAGACCCTGTATGTGCTCTGCTCAGGAACCACAGGATGTAGAAGGTGGATATGTAGGTAGTAATCCTCACCAGATGGAAGTTTCACCACTGCTTTTAACTGGAGAGGGAAAAAAAAAAAAAAAAGTCACATTTTGCTTTTATGTCAGACTGATTTACAATATATACATTACCGCTCAAAAGTTTGGGATCAGTTACTAACTCCATTGTCATTCCTGATTTTTATTTCTTTATTCTTTGTAAAGCAATGCTGAAGGCATTCAAAAAAAATGCAATAATCCCTTTTGAACAGTTAATGTTAAGATGTATCCGCTACTCATGATCTGTGAAGCCTTCATAACAACTCTAATCTGAGGTGCTGTTTGTTAATTGGTGATTTTTGAGGATGGTGATTCTAAATGATCATCTTCTCTGCAGCAGAGGTAAGTTTTGGTCTTGCTGTCCTGTGAAGGTCTTCATGAGAGCCAGAGTCATTATGGTGCTTGATTGGTTTTGCAAATGCACTGTACAATACTGTTCTTGCAGGAACTGTTCCAGAAAGGCTGACCCCTGTGTATTAAAATAACAACTGACTGTTGTTGTTGTTACATAATTACCCAATTCAAAATGTTTTATTTCATAGTTTTGAAATCCCCAGTGTTGTAGAATGTAGGAAATAAAACACTAAACAAAAAGAGAAAAAAAAAGAAAAAAAAAAAAAAGAGAAATTTGCAAGTGATCCCAAACTTTTAAGCCGTACTGTAGATTTAAAGACACTTGTTAGCTGATTTGGGTGAATGAATTGAAGATCAGGACTCTAATTGATGCAACACAGGCAGAAAACCTAATACGGACATGTGGTGAAATCCTAACAGTATTTGCTGACGAGAGACGTTCCTGTCAATAAGATTTTACAGATCTGAAAAAAAATACGTAGACCAACACAACCGTGTTCTGCTAAGGCTTCGCTGCAGGTCTGGTGAGAAAGAAGCCAGGGGGGGTTTATGTTTGATGCCCTAGAGTGAATCACGCAGGAAAGCAGGAAGAAACGGAAGCCCCCAGCCCTGAAACTTATCCTAAGGCTTAGCTTTGAGGTTTGCTTCAACTCCATGTCTCCTGATCATGCCTCTTCTCTCGCTCTCTCTCCTCATCCTCCACTCCCAGCACATATTCAGAGTTTGTGCGCTTTAGAGGAAGAAGCTTCGAGCTGGCGGGGCCTCCTCATTAATGCCGCGCAGACTGCTGGTATATCCCGGCGGGAGCCGTGAAAACAGCCTGCAGGCAGGTTCCCCTGATAGCGCTGCATCCATATTTTATCTCATCTCCAACTCGTTTGCAATAAAATTATTACACTATACTCGCATTATCCATAATTAATTTATAGGATCCACATCAAACCGCAGATGAAACTTTGATTTCACTTTTATTGGGGAGAAAACGATAAGATAAGATCCAGAGGAAGAAGGAGTAGTGCTGTATATAGTCCACTCTTCTATCTCTCTTATTCAGGGATGCTTCGTTGAAGGACATGAGCAGTTTTGTGAGGTGGCATGTTAGCCATTGTGACAACATGTGACATGTCTGTTCAACTGTGTTTTTAATTTAATTAAAAATAAAATCACTACTAGATAAAAAAAAAACATCATGATTAAGAAAAAAAAACGAATGTAAAACATGAAAGACCAGGTTGTTACCTCCTTTTCCTGGAATGAGACGCTAACGTCTTCTTTCTCGACGTTTTTTACCATTAGGGTGATGGTAACTTGAGATTCTGTCTGGTACCAGTCATGTCTGAGGAGACGAGAGGGAAAAGTTGAGCAACCTAATGCTAACCCACTATGGCTTTTGTAGCACTCTGACTCAAATGATCAGAACGGCGATTTTATTAAAGTATTCGCTTGACACCGAGGCCGTGTTTCATTGCATCACAGAGCATTATGTGGTATAACAATGCATCGGTCAATAATTCTCTTTGCACTTACTTGACATGTGGAGCTGCAGTTTGCTGTTCATGTCGAGTACGCATTGCACATGAAAGGAATGGAAAAGACAAACAAAGTCACAGATCAATGAAAATACACCAGAAAATAGCTCCGATATTTATAACCGCACTGTATCTAATGTCTGGTGAAGTGGTTTCATTTAACGTGAGCAACAGTGCCCCCAACTGGGGAAAAAATATATTCAAGACACAAATTCCTAGGTGAAAGGAGTGTCTTGGAGCTAGAGGGCTCACAGTACGTCCGCTCGTTTGCATGTAATTTCATTACATTTAACAAAAAAAAAAAGAAGAAGATATTTCTCCCATTAACTGAGCAGGACGTGAGATGAAAGTTCACACCATGAGGGACATAACCCGGATCAAAGAGTGTGCAATCTCTATGTTAATGTCAGTCATGTGTTCATGTTATCTTCACTGGCTCGACTTTAATGAAATATTAATGGCTGTAGTAATTACATGGGACGACGTGAAAGCGTACGTACCACATTTGAGGTTCCATTTTGGTTTTGTGCTGTTACAAAGGAAGCAGAAAGATCAAGGCATCAATTAGATAAACCATCAGTACACTAAATATAAAAAAAAACTCACAGTCGACAAGCCATCTGAATGCAAATAAAATACCTAATTAAACCATAACCATTTTCCACATCGTAGGGCCTTTATGAAATAAACTGTATCAGAAGCATGACACAAAAACGCACATTTTGGAGAGACACAAATTTCAAACCTTGTTATCTTGTAACCATTCACGCAACGTTTTAACCGCCGTAACCGGTCTCCTTATAACAAACTTCAAAAATATTTCTTCACTGGAAATAATTCTATAGTTTGCGAGCTGTTTACCATTTCGAGTGCAGTTTGCGGCAGCATAAATACGAGTCTAAGAGGTCTTTTTCTCTCAGTATTAAGCTGTTATGTCTCATAAATTATTGAATATTTTCATAAACAGTATGAGATGGAGCTTGCGAGCATCTGACGGCACATTAATGACACTTAAAATGAGGTCGCATTTCAAAAGGAGGGGGAGGAAGGGGGTGGAGCGGGGAGAGATGTGCAGAGGGGGAAAAAAATCTCTAGTTTTGAGTTCTCTCTATTTTTGTTCTATATGGAAGAGCCAGAAGCTGCCCAAAAAAAAAAAAAAAGAAAAGAAAGAAAACTAAAGAGCAGACAGATGGTAAAATGTCCCTTACGACATAAAAGGAATGTGTAACGCTTTACAATAAAGCATGATTTCAATACAGAAAGGAGGAAGACGGCCTTGATCAGTCTAGACGCTACACACAATAAAATCTTTCTGCAAAGGGCAAAGTGCTAGAGAACACAAATCTTTTTTTTTTGTGACAGATTTTAATTCAACCCCTGGAAATATGACTTATGAGAACTTTGCGCGGAACTGACAGTGACAGCCATGGAACAGCATGCTGCTTGATTCTTAAATCAGCTAAAAAAGCCAAAGAGTGATGCTGCTTTTAAAAACAACCATGCTGCTCTCAGCGTGTGCTGCACAGTGTTATTCTAAAAGACACACACGCGCACACATACATGCACGCACACACGCTTCTGCTGGTGGCAAGTTCAACAGGGCTGTTTATCATGTATATCAGTGCATTAACAGTTATTTGTTGCCCTCGGGCATTCGTTTCAGCATGCTGGGTCTAAGAATAGGCCCTGTTTGAAATATTGTGAGAGTGAGCGAGCTGCTAATGGAGATCACGGGTCAATAAGCTCACTTTTGACATGCACGTTTAACTAAGGGTCATTACGATGCAGCAGCCACTGAATCCATACTAATATTTACTCTGCCAGCTGCGCTCAAGTCTACTTTCAGAGAGTTACAAGGCTTTAAAAAAAATATCTGAATATCAGAGTTAAGCACATTGGATTAATGTGGAAAAAAATGAAGGAAAAAAAAAAAAACAGAAGAGATAATTGCAGTTAATTATCATGAGAATGATTTCTGAACAAAAAACACATGACACTCACTATAAATGAAGGACAACTCAAAACATTTGTAATATTTCTATATGGTGTTCATTGCCTTTTTAAATATATTTTACGAAACAGATAAGGTTGAATATATTTATATGATTCTGCAAAGTAATTCCACTGTAACAATCATTTTAAAAAGGCTCATTAAATCATGCGTGTCCCTGGAGATAAACTATACACCGATCATCCAAAATATAATGCCCAGCGCTGTGTAGGTTTCCCTTGTGCCACCTGGGGCAGCTCTGGCCCTCTCGGGGGAAACGACTCCACAAGACCTCTGGGGGTTTGCTGTGGTGTCTGGCACTGGGACATTAGCAGCAAATCCTTAGGGTGCTGTGAGATCATGCACAAAAACTCAGCTCTGAATACAGGATAAAGCGATATAGATGATGAGTGAGTTTATCATTTCTGAGAAAAAATTATGTTAGAGGAATATTTTTATATAATGTAATTTATCCAACCGAAATTAGGACACACATACTGTACTACTTCATAAACAAACAAACAGCAGCAAGTTAGCCCTCAGAAATTGACTATTTTTGTAGATTTTTCAACAAGCTATTCCCTTATGTGTTGAAAAGATGGTTGTAGTTTGTATGACTGTGTGATCACATCTCATACCAAAAAAAAAAAAAAAAAAGATCTCGACTCAAATATCTTCACCCTTACTTCAAAAACATTGCAGACTGCCCCGACTGATGGACTGTGCACTACGATGGTCAGCTAATAAGGGTAATGGCTTGGGAAGCAAGCAAGAATTTTAAGATATTGATGCATGTCAGTGTGCTTCCAACTTGTCCAGAAGCCTTTTATTTTCAAACTGTTGCTTTTTTTTTTATTTCACTGAATCGCATTCAATCAGCAGGAAGCCTAATGCCCACACTGCCTCGTGAGAATTGCTAAAAGAAAGGGGAGGGGGAAAAAAAAAAAAAAAAAAAAAAAATGCTTCAGGCGAATAAATGAGCTACGGCCCAGTGGCAATCTGAGCCACGGTAGTTGGAAACCTCTGCTCCATGATATCAAACAGAACAAAGTCACACAGGGCAAATTTGCAGTGAAAATACTTCAGAGTTAGAAACAAGCTCTATAAACTCTTGGCTACATTATTCAGCCGGCTGGCTAAGCCACTGCTGAGTTTCTATAACATAAGAGGGATGGGAATCAACAGTCGCCACCTGATACGATGTCATCTCGGAATACCAAGGTGCTGATTCAATTTATATTGTGATTCTGTCAGTATTATAGAGAAGATGAATAATATTACATTGTTGTCACCTTTGAGTTTATATCTCCTGAAACATACTCTATAAGCGTAACATAATTGTTCGAAGTGTGTGTGCTACGCCTCTTGCCCACCATTTCTAAAAGTTCTCTCCGGTCTAGGAGAACGAGGTCATCGTTGATCGATTAAATTTTTATTTTTAGATTTGTAATTTGATTAACTAGTAGCGGACAGTTCCCTCACATCACTCCTGCACCTGTTTATTCTGAAACCGTGCGAGTAGTTTACTGAAAGGCAGCAGATGCCACAAACGCCATCTGTCGTAAAAAGGAGAAGGGCGTACTAACGGCCGGTGACGCTCTGCAGAGAAATGCAGTTTTGCACGGTGAGTGACTGGGTGAAAGAGGCTACAGAGAGCGAGAGAAGCATTCTCTGAAGTTGTGGCACGACTGATATTACAACACAGGCCAGATCTTTAACTTCTTTAACATTTGTAGCAGCTTCAAATTCTATGAAAGAAAGCAGCAAATATGCTGTGTTGTTAACTACCTGACTAAATGTAATGTCCTTTTGTGCTACGGTAGCTAGCAAGACAGACTAACTTTAGCTACTGTTAGACCACTAATTTTCATGCATTTACCCCGCAGATATGAATATTCAAAAGTATATTTAGAGAATGCAGCATGAGGAAGAGAGAGGGAGAGAGAGAGAGAGAGAGAGAGAGAGAGACAGCATGAGAAATCCAACCTATTAACCCTCCCCACCATCTACCATACTGGTAAGCAAAATTTTACTTTCTGCTGTAAATATAGTATAGTATATATCGTATAGTAAATTAATTAATTATTAAAGATCAAGCATAATAAACATCTTTTAATTCAATTTAAACCAGTATTTTTCATCTAGTCAGGTCAAAATTGACCTGAGAGAAACAGACTGGAAGGGGAGCACATGGATGCATTATCTGGGAATATCCATAAATGGACCAGCACCAGAATCATTGGAGCTCTTCTTTGAAAAGTCCAGAAAGATTAAATGACAGATTTATTTTTGTACGACAAAGTGTTTGGTTCATAATTTTCTTGACATACAAGTAGATTTAGGGGAGGGTTAGTAGGTTAAAATGAATAGAAATATCAATTAAATCAAAACCTTGTAATTTCTGGTTTGTTGTATGTGGAAGTGCTGGCTGGTAAGGCTAGACCGTTCATACCACGTATATTTTTTAAGGAAGAAATTAGGAAAAATGAGCAAATAACAAACCTAATCAGATTTTTTGCAAAACCAGTGCTTTTAAGATGTTTCAAAATGAATAAGGAGTAAGTCTAAACTTACTTGCCATTTTCTCTTCACAATTCTTGATCCAGGTTGGAAAGGCTTCATTAGCACCTGCGAAAATATAAACTATATGTGTACCTTGGAACAAAGATCATGCACACGGTCAGATACGAGGCTCACATGAGGAAAAAAAAATAATTACCACATTGTTTAACAGGAAAGTGTACTGGACATGGCAGGTTTTTGTATTTTGGGGAACAGAGCTAAATTGTTGCTGGGAGGTATAAACAAACAAAAAGAACTCGACACCAAGAGGAATACTTGAGCCAGCATCAACTCTGGTTCATTTTGGTTCTCTCCATATGGCTGAAATCCCCTTAAAAATGTTTTTTGCAATCCATTTAAAAGCGTGATACAAACTACAGACGGACAGACAGCCTGAGGACACGATACTTTCGACATAAAAATAACAAAGTCTAAGCACCGGAATAAAAACAGCCTTAGACAAATTTCTGTTTTGAATATACAATTGTTACAATTACCGTTCCAAATGCGTTTGGGTCTATAATACTGAGATAATGATTGACAGTGTATTTTATTTAACCTAGAGTTGGAAATTTCACACAATTGTCTTAACCGATCATTGAAAATATTAGCAATCTATAATCAATTCATAATTAATTATTAATGATCAGATGAAGGGGAAATGTGCTTCTGGTTAAGTTTCATTTAGACAATTCTAGTGGCACAGTCCGGTGCATCTCATACACTCATTAATATTAACACAGTATGGTTTGGTGTTAATATGGTTATAGAAACAATATCCCATGAATCACCTCATAAAAAAGGTGCTGTGCATGTGCGCTGTTCATAACAGGGTTTGTCGTATGGTCATGAAAATCCTAAAAAAAAAATAATAATAATAAAAAAAAAAATTTAAATCCATGGAATTTAGCAGTCACTTTTTCCAGACTTTGAAAAGTCATGAAAATATCAGTTTTGGAAAATTCATTTTAATAATTACAAACGCTCCGACATTTACAAAAAAAAGGAATCTTGGGGACGCAACTTCTCAACCTAGCAAGCATGCAAGGAGTCTGGATGGCGAGTCTAGCTTAGCTAACATTATATTACAGCTGGGCTGTAGTGATTAGCAATACAGTCAAAACAAACCTTTTTGGTCGATATACAGGGTGTCCCCTCTAAAAAAAAAAAAAAACAGACTCATTTCGTAGTCCAACAACAAGCCGATTCCTGCTCAAATGACCTCAAATTTTGACGAGATTTGTTTTACTTTGGATTTAGTGTGCCAGTGATAATGAAAATGTGCTGTTGAAATGGCCACCTGACTTGACACCAACCTTACCAGAAGCCTAGAAGTCAAGCAAAGACCCTTTGAACCATATTGAACATTTGTGAAGCTTTGTGAAATCGGTTATAAAATCGATATCAGTTTGAATATATTGTTAGAATTTTTTTAATGGAATTTTGATGAATAAATCTTTTTTTTAATTTTCCAACATGAAGACTATTTGAATTTGTGTGCCTCAGGACGTGCACTGTAGTGGGTCAGATATTCATATTTAAAATGAGGCAAAAAAAATTTTTGGAACACCCTGTATTTTTGAATCAATCAAAATCTTAAAGGCAATGAATCGATTATTGATTAGATCATTAACATCTCAAATTTAGACACTTCTTAAAGACCAGATATCACTTACGGAAAAAGAAACTTGCTTCAGGTAGCTGATTACTCAATAATGACAATTTTTTGGTTTTGTCTTCAAGCACAACTTTACTCACCTTCAAGTCTTTTTCCAGCTGTGAAAGCCTGGTGTGCAGCACTGATGTCGTTCAGATGATATTCTGCAATTCTGTAAACAAAATGTATGAGCAGATACAGAAATGGAATCAAGATACCGTAGCCAAATAAGTCCAACGAGGTAGCAATTACATCTATAGCTTCGTGTGGTTTAGGCCAAACGAAAGCGTAGGGCTGTCGTTCTACATGGAGGCATTGCAGGACAATTAATATTTAAACATGAGCGAATAATAGACCACAATTTGAATCAACTGGAAAGAGAATAACAACTAAAAAAGCCTGTGAAAAAGTGAGTATTTCCTATTACTGAATAATCAGCACTCAGTTCTGTTCAAATTTATTTGTATAGCACTTGGACTTAGTCACAATAGAAGCTTTACAGAAATGAGTGTGCGTGCATTATGCAGCATTTAACAAACTGCCGTAGAGTGAATATGGGTGATTGTATTGTAAAGAAACTCACCCTGTCCTCAGGAATGCCAGGGCCATACCAGGCTGAAGCTGCTGTGCTTTCTTAGCGTCATCAACTGCTCCTAAAGAAACAGTCAATTAAAATATAATTTTAAACACGTCATTATCCTGGGAGACCTGGGTCAAGCATGGTTTTGGGAAAAATGCTAGTTTTTTTTTTTTTCCCCTTTCGTTTGTTTTTCTGCATGTTTGTAAGGCTCAGACTGGAGGAAAATCATTATTTCCTAATGTCTTTTGCAAAAGCAAAGTTTCATGTGCTCTTTTTTTCCCAAGCACTATAGTAATACGATGGACGTGCACATGCTTCCGAATCACACCATCTGCCGTGCTACACAAACCAGCCAATTTGACTAATTTGACTAATCAGTGGTTGGCACCAATTAAAAAAAAAAAAAAAAAACCGACCTGCATCTCTCTGCTCAGGTCGCATGGACAGGAACCAAATTGATCATGGGGTAAAATACAATACACAGAGTTATTTTATTAAGCCAAGCCACGACATGCAGGGAAAAAGAACTACAAAATGGTGAATGACAAAACAGACCACAAACATGATCAGAAAGGGTGCTACAGACATATTCACATTTGCTTGTGCATATAATTTTAACCTGCTTGTTTTAATATAAAAAAAATCAAATAAACCTCACAATTTAATTAAATAAATTAAGAGAGTAGAGGAGACATAATATTAAGCTGAATGGTAGACATTTATATGCTTTCAAAATAATGCTCAGTAAACAGTAGCCTTTTTTTTTTTTTTTTTTTAGATGGAATCTTTTTACAATTCAGTCACATGGCAAACATTTTCTGTTGTTGTGATGCTCAAAGTGTTTGCTCATGCCTGACCACTGACTGATGGAGAAGAGAGCAAAATAAATGATTAAATAAACACACAAACATTCTTGTGTTTCTTACTGTATTCTTATGTTACCTGATTATTTTACCATTAATAGAATTAAATCTGACATTCTTTCAAAATGTCAAAATCTTTCATCTAAAAATATGTATGACAAAAATTTGACAAAAAGTAAAATTTATTTCAGTGTAAACAGTAATGAATTTAATTAACTATAATAGTTCAATGTTAAATATATACTTGTCGAATCAACACAAAAAATATTAATCAACTTAAGAGAACTTAATTAATTCTCCAGTTACAGAATGTTTGCGAGTCCTGTGAGGTGAAATCTGAGATGATGGAAGGGGGGGCGGGGCTTCCAGTCAGTGTCAGGTAATATCAGAGCATTCAAAACACCTGCGCAAATCATTTCAGACTGATGTTTCACCTGCCTTATCTCTTGTACTCATTAGGTGGGGGGAAAAAAAAAACAGTTCTTTTGGTGTGTTTTTGAACAATTTAACAATGGCATTTTGATATCAAAACTTTGAATCAAACTGTTTAAAAGGTTGTCAGGTAGCTTAGCAGACGGGTCTAAAAAAATAAAAATAAATTTGTAACAAAAATAAACATCACTGGATATTGTGGTAGAGTAACACTGCAGTGATATGGCAGAAACCTAACTTAAAGCTCACTTTTTTTCTGATGCAACAATGAAAACATGGTGGAGTCACTTCTTTGTAAAGTATATCTAGACATAGTGAAGCAGCTAGTTACGTGTCTCAGCAGTCATCCTGAAATATTACAACTACATCCTCTCATCTAACATATAAGCATAAATAAGCACGGCACAGATATACTTGCCAGTCAACATCCGTTTGTGTACATACCCACTACAGAGCAGACTGAGAATAAAAACTGGAATCACACGTTTGCAAATGGTAGATTGGTGTGATAAATGAGTGTGAGTACACCACTAGTTTCTTGGCTAGTTTTATTTAAGTCGTGTATGTGAATTCCTTAATACAAGAAACAGAAGCTAAAACAAATTGTGTAATGTGCAAAGTTGGGTGACAATTATTTTTCCTTTGGCCGTTAAAATGAAGCAATACAATCAATATAAGGATACACATGATTCCAAAAACACATTACAACCTTCAAAGCTTAAATGATCTACTTACATTCTGCAGAATGTTTTTGACGAATATACTGATAAAGTGGTCACAGGAGCTTCATAATAAAGAAAGATAACACACACACACACGCACTTACTGGTATAGTCTTTGAGCAGGATGTGTGCATACGATCGTTGACACAGCCATTCTGCGTTATCAGCCGTATCACCTAAAGCCTCATTCAGCTCCTGTTAACAAAAAAATACAAAAACAAGAAAATATTATGATAAATTACAGACAATAGACAATATGAACTTCAATTAACCAGTGCTGTAAGGCTGCATTTGTGCTAATAGTATGACTTAACGTGCATACTGACATTCAAAAAGAAATGAGATGACGGAAATATTACTGCTGTATGATATGCACCAAAATAACACAGATTTTTTTTTTTTTTAATTACTACACACTGCAACTGTGATATGGGTAGTAATGGGACAATATTGTGGTAGTTTTTCTCTCTTTTTTTTTTTTACTTTTCCTTTAAACATACCAGCACAGCATTTTAATCAAAACACACACAGAAAACTTATTTTGGAATGCTCACAGAGCAAATCAATAATGGATTTTGGTGAATTACTCATTTCTATTTGGCAGTAGAGATGGGGGAAAATTATTTCGGTTACATACCGCAATTCTTTCATATGAAAATTCTTGTAAAGCCACAATGACTCCAAAATATATATATTTTTTAATTATTTTTTTATTTCTGCATGTTTGTATGTCAAGTGGTAAAATGTTGCTGTTCCTCTATAAGCCTACAGGGGGTGCACTCTAAACTTTTTACATATGGTCAGACAGCACACTACAGGTAGGAGCAAATTGTTTGCTGCATTTGGATATTTTTTGTTTGTAACAACAAAAAAATTGAATAAAAATGCTTATAAAACCAAGTGCTTGTCTTCCCCAAATCACCACGACTCTGTAGTACACTCATGGAAGTTCAAAAGATCAAAGGTTTTGTGTTGTCAGAGAAATAATAAAAAATATCCATGCAAAATTTTGCCACAGTACCTGAAAAACTTTCTAAGAGAAACACTGGTGATAATTTTGTATCGCATGATACCTGTTGATTCCCATCCCTATTTAGCGAACTTCTAGGGTGCAGAGGCTAATATGGCAGCAGTAGTAAAATTAGTAGTAATATTATTATTATTGATTAAACTGACAACAAAAGTGAATAATAAATGATCCAATGTCATTACTGTTACTAACAACCCAATATCTCTAAATCTTTCCACCTCAAAAAAAAATAAAATAATAATAATAATTTTACCATAGTCTTAAAACTATTAACCCGATTAATCAAGACTATTTTGGCATTTTTTTTAACAAACAAGCATAATAAGCCAATTAACAGTCAGGTGTATTTGTGGGCACTATCTACTGTAGGTTTCAACATTTGTTGCTGTTAAACCCTAGACAGTAAAAGAAGTTCAGAATCCATCCATTTTTTTCCTTTTATTTATCCCTTACTAGTCCCGGAAAAACACATCTGTAAGTAATTGTGATATCACATTTAATTCCTACCTCAGTACTTACTTTATAGATGTTTAGTTTGTGTCTTGAGGTTGTACGATGCTAACTGATTTACATGTCTAACATTTATAATGTTGTAGCGGCTAACAAAAACGTGCTGAACACTGAACAAAATGCTAAAATTTTTGAGTTAAGTTACAAGTAAATGTATAGGGTTGTAAGTAAATGTATGACCATATTTATGTTAATAAAAGGAGAACATATTTCAGTTTTATGTTGCTTTCTTCAGTAAACATCTGAAATTAAGTGAACTGCTTCTTGGGTGGTTGATTGAAGCAAACTGTTAACCCTCTGTCAGACCAAAATCAGCCTACCTCACTCACTAGTAGTTAACCACCAATGACCTTGAAATGTTGTCAAAATCAACTTTTTCTTTTGGTATCCATGTTTGCATTTGAGGTGGTGAAATGTGGCCGTTCCTCTTTAATCCAAATTATTTTTAGTATAGATGATATAAACAAACTAAATTAAGTGAGCTGCTTCCTGGGTGGTTGATTGAAGCAAGGTGTTAACCCTCTGTCAGACCAAGATCAGCCTACCTCAATGACTAGCAAGGACAGAATACAGTAGTACAAGATTGTAAAGTGCATGGAATGATGAAATGATGATATAAATTATATAAAACCTTGTATTTTTTGTTTAAAAATAGTTTTAAATAAATGTTCAATTAAGTTAAGCAATTCCATGTACCATTTGTAATTATTAAATCTTTTTTTCCCCTCAGAAAAAGTCTTCCCTATTGTGGATGTTGTGTCTGCCCAATGTCCTTGGAGGGCATCACTTTTATATAAACACATTGTATGGCGTGTTATTCTGCTAACAGCACAGTGACTTGCCAACAGTTAGAAGGTTCTTTACAGGGCTACAAGTAGTGAATTTTTACACGTTAGAGTTAGATTTATTGTAGTGGAATTTCAGAGACAAGTTAGTTCCTGTTCTCACTTATGTTACATAAACCCTCATTCGCTCACCCTCATCTCCCTTTGCTTCCCCCCACCCCACTTGATCAAAACTCTGTCTCATAAATCAGATTTCGTTTTAGCATTAGGGATGGGCATTTTTGTTCATATTTCATTTCGAGTAATCCACAGGTTTGAGAAACGAGTACTCGATTAATCGG
>JAQMYJ010000010.1:14441811-14452101 GCA_030014305.1 Clarias laeviceps | reverse complement strand
AACTGTAGCATATATATATATATATATATATATATATTTATATACATACATTTGTG
Source organism: Clarias laeviceps (assembly GCA_030014305.1). Taxonomy (NCBI): domain Eukaryota; kingdom Metazoa; phylum Chordata; class Actinopteri; order Siluriformes; family Clariidae; genus Clarias; species Clarias laeviceps. The sequence continues at coordinate 14,452,045 of JAQMYJ010000010.1, read as the reverse complement.
TATACAATATATGCTAGAGTTATACATATAAATATATACACTATACTGTGTGTATATACAGTATAGTGTATATATTACCATGAGCCAATGTTTCTTTAGCAATTTTGTCACGTAATGTAACTTTAACTTTTCTAACACTGTACAGCGTACAGGATGAAGTGTGTTTTAGTAACACAACCAGCTGCAATTTTTTTCCCCTCCTGTTTTACCTTAAAACTGAGGCTATAAATGGTAACAGGAACTTGTTTTACCGCTTTCTAAAATACCCATAAAAAAAGAAAAACATACTGTAGGTCAAACATATGATAGCTTTTCATTTGTTTAGTTTACAGTTGCTCTGTAATACTACTAATAATATATACACTTGAAAATGTGATGTGCAATTGGAAAAAACCGAAGCGTAGCTTTGCGTGGGGCCATCTCACACCGTCCCACATGGCCACAAGCAATGATTCTTGACATAAAACTGTGATAAAAAAAAAGTCATTTCTGTAACATGGAATTTCAGTATTACGCTGCATGATCTACTCATAAAATAATAATTGTAGATACATGCATATTGTACGTCTATGATAAAAGTCTTCTACCATACTTTTTCTCTAACCCTGAGATCTAAGTTTTTAAAAAGTGTACACTTTGTACATTGCTTGAATAGTGAATGCTTAATTTTTCGCTTCGTCTCTACGTACCTTGCCCTGGCCTGTTTTTGTAACGTGAGAGAAAAGACACTGTAGTCACTCATTAACCGTCAAGGTAAAGTTTCAACAGTGGAAAAAAAGGAACCCACTGAATAACTGACAGCCCAAAATGTCCCCCTGTCAACCACAACCTTTTTAGCACTTTCACTTTCTCCACTACTTTTCCTAGTTGTGGCAAAGTGACAAAACTGTACGTTTCAAACTGCAGTTTTCATACTTTCGCATACTTGCACATTCTCTTATCTAATTTCTTACCTTCATATGTGTTTCCACAGAATTTGCCTCCCAACCCCCTGGTCTGTAGCATTCGGCCGCCACTTGTAATGCTTGTTTGCGTTGTAAGGTGAGTTCCTCCTTCTGTTGCACTGAAAAGGAATGCCCACTTCTGCTTTTATGCCTGACGTCAAACAGTTGAGTGAAAACCACATCACCCATGGCAACTGTTAGCTCAGCCCTCGTGGTGGAGGAACAGAGATAAGGTGTTGCTTGTTAACAGGCAGACAAGTGCAAAGAGCATGTTTAAGCAGGGGTGTGAAAGATGACCTGAGCTTGTCTCTGCTGACACCCAATGGCTGCTTAAGAGCTTTAGGTTATTGTTACTGGATTACAAAGAGAGAATTACCAATGACAAAGTAGTCTAGACTGCACAAGGTTTTAGAATTTTTAAGGCATTTTTTACGACACGTCTCAGGTACTTATTGGTTCTAATCACATATACAGTAAGCTACTAGTATTGGCACATTGTTGTATGGGATATACCGGGTATACATGCCAAGTATATCCCATACAACAATGTGCTAATATTATGCCTCCTCCGATAGACAAAGATCCAGTGCATGAGCCAATATTTAGGTTGTACAAAGACCATACTGTTTATATAATGAATAAATAATCTAAGTGTGGTCATACATTCGTATTGTATTATATAAATAAAAGCGTGTAGTCATCTGACTTTCTGTTCATCAAGTAAAGTAAAAGCAAAATTTGAAACTTGTCATTGTAGATGTGTAGATTATTAAGAATATACTGTACAATAAGAACTAAAATAAGATGAACGTTTTTAAAAAGAGAGCAAAAACATACCTGGAGGTATCTTAAAAACTAATTTTTATCCGCAGACATGAAAAGCATATTTAGTTATGTCATCCAACAGGTGACATAATTTATTATGTTAAAGTTATTGTGTACCAGTACTCACACTTTTGGGCTCTCTTTGAACAGGTTTAAATATATTTGAAACTCTACTTACTCTGTCTGTCTACATCCATCTAGGAACCTCTGTAGTCCAACTAGGGACCATGGAAGCGGTAGGACCTCCGGTCAACATTCACACACTTATGTCTTGTATATGTTGTTCGTCTGAGGTTCGATCAGATGGTTTTAATCATGTTTTTAGCACAACAACATTTAAAAGACGGGGGTACTAACTTTTGAACATGACTATATTTTTTATGAGCTGTAAGCTAATCATTAATATGTATGCAAAAAAAAATGCTAGAAAAATTTCACTTTATATGCAATGAATCTAGAATGTATAAAGGTCTCACTTTTTTTTTTTTAATGAAATAAATAAATTAATAATCCACTATATTCTAATTTTTTGAGATGCAGTGTATGCAGTGTATCCTTCCATCCATCCGGGAACCTCTGTGGAGATCGTGGAGGCCAGTGGTAATTAACACTGTATTTATTCCTAATTCACAACTGTGGTAGGACCTCCGGTCAACATTCACATGTGCATTTATACACACTAGGGGCAATTTTGGGAACGCCAGTTAGCCTAATCTGCATGTCTTTGGACTGTGGGAGGAAACCGGAGAACCGAGAGGAAACACACCAATCATGGGGAGAACATGCAAACTTCATGCACACGGACCCTACACAGGAATCGAACCCAAGGCGATGACATTAACCACTAAGCCAACATGCCACCATAAAATTTAGAAAGCATGTCTGAGTTCATATGTCTATGGCTAAACACAGTGTACCGAGTTTCTTTGCCTTAACAACTGAATGTGTTTTCAGTCGAAAGGACATATTTATTATATTCACAATCCATACTACACTAACTGCATAAGTATTGCTATGTAATTCAGTATAATGCAACATATTCCTTAAATATTAATAACAACAATGTGTGTACTCCTTTATGCTATTAACGTGTTAAGTGGCTGTTTTAAATATTATCGTCTTCATAACAGCAACAACAGTTGCGTTTGCAACATTATTGTTACAGTTGGATTTTTTTTTCAGTTGTTTGACTGACAACCTCTAAAGAGAGCTTTTATAAAATATAATTATTGTGGATAGGATGTGTTGCTAGTCATATCCAAAGCAGTTGTACGTTGAACTTGAAGAAATATATAAATGTTAGATAGTAAATAAATAAATAAATTGGAAATTAATGTAACGAATGGATTTTAAAATATTTAAAACAAAGTTAAAGATATTGAGATTTCAAGATTCAAGATTTTAAAGTTCTACGTAGATCCCTAATTAAATGTAAGGAAATGTGTCATACGTAGCGCGTTAACTGCTTTGTACAAAAGGTAAGCAGATGCTGCTTATGCCTAATCTCACCAGTTTGGGTACACAGTGTCATTAAAGCTAAAAGAAAGAAAAAGGTGATGAAGAAAAAGTTTAAAAATTCATTTAAATATTTAAAAGTTTATACTTTTTTACTTAAGTTGATGTAAGGAATATATTTTGTAATGAAAACTGTTTTATTCAATTAGAAAAGAATGCAAAATAGAGACATTTTCAATAGTGCGCCCAGACGTCTGGACGCCACTCTATATGTAAATGAAAGTACCTGAAGGTGTCTGGTGAGAGTACGTCTTAAAAGGCCTGGGCAGTTAATCCCAGTTAGAAATGAATCTTTTCCCCACTGTGTGTACATTCATGTACTGTCTGTAGTCACTTGACTCCCTGTCCAGTCTGTCACATGGGGGAGAACTCTTTCATTAGAAAAAAAAAAACATAACGGCTTCAATAGTTGAGCATATTTACAGTACAAACCTTGTCAGTGAACTAAGAAATAATCATTATAATAATGAATCATATTGTAATTGAATAATATTGATTTGAGGTTGTATCACCCAGCAGAGCTGAGCAATACTACTGTATGACTGCAAAGAGTGAGCCTTGTGACAATTACTACAATTTACCAGGTTGATTAGGGTCCTGAAATGAAATACATTTTATGTTTACTGCTGTCGTTCTCTTTTTGATACAAGTATTTGAGTGCAGTATTTTGGGTAGCTGAACAGTGCACGTTCCCCTTTTTTTTAATCTGGCTAAAAGGCCACAGAGCAGAGGCAGAGCTGCATTTCTATGAGTGCAAATCACATTGGCCTTGAACCCATATTGTATGAAGGAAGAAGAAAAAGAAGCAGCAGAAGAAGCCTTTATTTATCACATATACACATTATAGCACAGTGAAATTCTTTGATCACATATCCCAGCTTGTTAGTAGACCAACCTACCTTCAAGACCCAACCTTCTGGTCAGTAGCCCAGCCTCATTTGTTGAGCCACCACTGACTTACATGGGAGTATCAAAAGGTTTTGAGATTAGCTTCTGTTTATTCGCTGTATGTTTTCCTTTAGACGCCTTAAAACCTGGCAGTAGAATACGCTATCGCCCGTCTAGCTCCTGGGGACGAATTCTCGATGCACAAGACAATGAGAATGCATTTGGTGGAGCTGCGGACCTGCTTCACCTTTTTCGAGCATGGAGATGATGTGCACTTCTACTGTGAAGACCCAAGTTTCGTCCCTGGTAATGGGATGTAATAGAGTTCTTGGCAGACTTTGATGCAAAGTCCCTTCTGCTCCTGGGTCAGCAGCCCGGGGACAAACTTGGCAGGAACAGGGTGCATGTTCCAAATCACACGTGAAGATTGCCTGGACTGTTCCGTATGACACACCGACAATGTTGTGGATTGGTTTTGACATTTTCGGGGGTTGAGCTCATCGAAGGTCTTCCCGATCTCTCCTCATCTTCCAGTGATGTTTTTCCGCTCTTGAAGCGTGTGTGCCACTCAAAACACCTTGAATGACTCATTGCAGCATCGCCACAAACTTGACGAATCATAAAATCATGCAAATGTGGCAGATTTGTCCATTTTCACACAGAATTTCACGTTTGCTTGTAACGTTCAGCTTTGTTACAAAACCTAGTTACACTAAAACGGGGTCTAGAATCTAACTTCCGGTGTGGTGTAGTCCTAGCGGAGCAAGAAAAGACAAACAACAACAACTTAACCAAAACCCAAAGTGTATTAAGTGACAAAATAAAACAAAAAGGTGCACCAAAAAACACAATATATACAAAAATATGTACAATGGCAAAAAAATGGACGTGTGTGTGTGTGTGGATGGAAAAAAATGTCCAGAGTCCGGGTTATTGCTGAGTGTGTTTGAGTGAGTGTGGCGGGAGAGATGGCTCGGTCTCACCGGTATGATGAATTCAGTCTTGGTGCACGTAAACGAAGCAAGAGCTTTAGTGAGTGTGTCCGGCAAGGATAAATCCAACAACGGGTAAATCCACTTGTCACGGCAACCACTCTCTCTCTTGTACAAATACAGCACTGTCTCCTCATACTCTCTCCACCCTGAGTTGTTTCCCGGATCATGTCGGATCACATGACCCGACACATCATCGGGATTCACTTGTGCTGTAGCCGCGCATACCCCGAGAACCAGAGCTTAACCCCGGAACCAAAAACACTGAACATCGGGACAAAATAAACTTAGTGGGCGGGATTATAAAACACAGCAGTTATTTTTCTTTTTTGTTAAACTACTAAAAAAAAACGTATATATAACCCCTTTATGTGGTGGTGCTACATGCTCTACAGTACATGCTACATGTCTTTTGGCACATTGACTTATGAAGGTCGGAGCTCCCTGTGAATGTGTGTGCAGCATAGTTTCGTAAAATTTTTATACCACCTTGTAAACATATACATAAAATTTTTAATATACCCATATAACAGAACGAGATCATGGCATTATATGAGAGTAAAAATACTTATAGGTATTTTATAAAACTTCTTTATTCGTTATTTTTAGCATAATAAAGAAGAGGGCAAACTGTAGATGACTGAGCATGAGTGCATGTTTTAATTATAAGCAGTCTGAGCCCTCAAGGCATTGGCATCATTAAGCCATTCCATTATGCCATATAATTTGTACCATATAATAATATAGCCATATTATTGGATATGCTTGTTATAAACGCCATATTATAACTCATATCAGTTTGAATTCTCTTTATGTATCAGTTGCATTCTCCCAGTCTCCCAGTCTAAAATGTGTTGCGTGACTACATTAGAGTGGTTTGTTCTAAGGGGTTGAATAGAGATCATGAGGCATTATGCAATCAATAAAGGGAGGGAAAATAGCCTGCAACTATTTTGTTTAGCACATCATTTCAGTAGAACAGTCCATGTCATGTGGCCTGCTATAGCCACAGTATGTGAAAAAACGAGAATGGGCTCCTCTGACAGACAGAATCTGCGTCATGAAATTACACATTCCGATGACTAGCGCATCAGCATTTCAGCTTCTTCTCAACTGGGAGTTATTTACTAGCAAATCTCTCTTGCCTCCACCCATGACACTACTGTGATAAACATTGTTTTAATAAGCAGAGTTAGTCTGCTTGAGCTTACAATGATCAACCCTGCCTGTGGCTACAACCTGAACTATGCTAGCATGCAAATGAGTGTGACTAAATGAATACTGTTCTATGCTAAACAAACAGACATGCAGGATGCAAAAAGACACCCATAGTTTCATGCTAAAATATATGCACAAAAATGTGTTGCATGATACTGTAGTAAACATGGTGTACGCCACCAACGTGTAAGCAATGGTGCTATTGTAGTTAGAATGCATGTGACGCCTGGCACACTTTGCATCCGGTATCAGAATTAGACCTAATTTAAAAAGTGCAATGAACTGAATTAACAAAGTGTGCTAATTTTCCTGATTTATTATTATTTTTTTTATATTATATGATAGAACCAGCAATATCTTTTCAAAATTTAGTGACAAATGACTGACTGTTATCAGCTGTGTATCTGTTATTAAATGATATTGATACCTTTTTAATGCATGCAAAGTAAAGGTTAGCAGCTGGGTGGCTTAGCACAGTGGTTTAGCACCTCCTGGGTCCGGGTTCGATTCCCGCTTCGGAGTCTGTGTGCTTGGAGGTGTGCATGTTCTCCCCATGCTTGCTGGGTTTCCTCCCACAGTCCAAACACAAGCAGATTAGGCTAATTGGCGTACCTAAAAATTGCCCGTAGTGTGTGTAAATGCACATGTGAATGTTAGCCGGGGGCCCCAATACAGTTGTGAAATGGGAATAAATACTTATGGCAGTCACCTCCCCAATCTCTAGTTGGACTGCAGCGGTTCCTAGACAGATGGATGGAAAGTAAAGGTTGGTATTGCCCAGAGTATTTTTCTAGGAATGCTGCTTTTTTTATATACAGTGCATCTCAAAAAAATAGAATGTAGAGGATATGATTTATTTATTTCATTCAAAAAGTGAGACTTTTATACAGTACATTCTAGATTCATTACATGTAACGTGATATCCAGAATTTTTATTTTTTTGCATTTTTTTTCAATGGTTTTACAGCTTACAGATGGTAAAAAACATATATTGTCATGTTCAAAAGTTAGTACACTCTCTTTTAATTCTATGTTTTGTTTTTTGAGGGAGTAAAAACATAATAAAAATCACCTGATCGTAGAGTGTCTCGGTATTCGGCAAATACAACCTCAGACGAACAACATATACATTGTCTTATTATAAAAAAAAAATCTATATTACTTTGTATAACTTTTTTAATTTACTTTAATAAAAAAATTATTAAAAAAGAAAAAAGAAAATAACCTGCACCACACTAATATAACTACAGACTATGTTTGTTGGGTCCCATTGCTTAACTCACACCTTCAGGCTGGATTCTCTTTGACAATATTGGAGATTTGAGGTCTGTGGCCATTTCTATCCACAGGCGCCACTCAGGCCATTGTTTAGTCCCTTGTCATTTTAAGACAAGACCACTACAACTGGCTCCTGGCAGGTCTGTCGTGTCGTGTCGTGTCATCCGACCTGTGAAACTAATCCCGAATGCAGTTGCACAATTTGTTTTCAACCTCATGCAGGTGCTCATGTCAGGTTTAATAAACTGATGCTTGCATACAAACCCAAAAACAGGCCAGAACCTACACTTAGAAAATGATGCGTATATCAACATATAGAATTATGGGCAGAAATTCTACTCAAACGTACAATACAAAATTTGAACAAAACATTGGATAATGGTAAAATTGGTATGTTTATGTGAAACAAATGAAATTAATTACATTACAAATTTAATTAGTTTTAGTAAAATAGACATAATAGCTTATTTAATATTTTCCAGTGTACCTAGGCCAAATTCAATAGGTACACCTGTTCAGTTCAGTTGTTTGTTAAAACAAATATTTAATCAGCCTATCACATGGCAGAAACTTAATGCATTTAGGTGAAAGCGATCTGCTGAAGTTCAAACCGAGCATCAGAATGGGGAATAAAGGTGATTAAGTGACTTTGAACATGGCATGCTTGTTGGTGCCAGTCGGTTTGTTGGTACTAGTTGCTTGGGTTTACAAAGAATGGTCTGAAAAAGAGAGAATATCCAGTTAAAATGTCTTGTTGATGCCAGAGGTCAGAGGAGGATGGCCAGACTGTTTCAAGCTAATAGAAAGGCCCTGAATACACAACACGTTGAACCTTGAAGCAGATGGGCTCCAGCAGCAGAAGAACGCACCTGTCAGATAAGAAGAGTAAATTGAGGCTTGAATTCACATGGGCTCACCCAAATTCAATAGACAATAGAAGATTAGAGAAAAATGTTGTTCAGTTGTTCAGATGGTAAGGTCAGAATACTGGCTTAATCAAAATAAAAGCATGGCTCCATGCCTTGTATAGTATCAATGGTTCCGTTCTGAAGGCAAAAGAAGGTTCATCTCAGTACTAGCAAGGTGTACCTAATGAAGTGGCCTGTGAGTGTAAATTAAAGCAATTATCACTCTCACTCATCAGCTATACCGCTTTATCCTGTATACAGGGTCTCAGGGGGCGGGGTGCACCCTGGATGGGGTACCAATTCATCGCGAGGCACACATTTACATTTACATTACGGCATTTGGCAGACACCCTTATGCAGAGCAACTTACATTAGTTTTTTTGTGTTTTAGTTACATTATGAGCAGTTGAAGGTTAAGGGTCTTGCCCAAGAGCCCAACAGTGGCAACTTGGTGTTAGTGGGGTTTGAACCTGGCACCTTCTGAACTGTAGTCCAATGCCTCGGTCCAATTAGCCTAATCTGTGGGAGGAAACTGATCTACCCGGAGGAAACCCACCAAGCACAGGGAGAATATACAAACTCCATGCACACAGAGGTGGAACTCGAACCTGGCTGGGAAAAGAACCCGGAGCCTGGAGGTGCAAGGCAACGGTGCTAACCACTAAGCCACTGTGCCACCTAAAGCAATTATCAAATGTTAAATGTCAAATTAATGACTTGAAGGCATTTCTGCTTTCTATAAAGCTGCATTGTGACTAATGTTATCAATACAACTGAATTAAAGTAACAGAAAAAGATATTTTTAGCATGAAGAATTTCCTGAATCATGTTTCTTTGTTATATATATATTTAAAATTGTTATGGCTAGTTGTTTGTAATTTACATTATTGGAGTAAATAATATATGTAATAAATGGAGAGATAAGTCAATAATTTCCATGCACGAGTGGGTATTACCTACTGTATGTATCAATAACTTATGTGAGCCTACCACAAGTAAAATGTATGTACAGTTGTATAGTCGCATGCCTAAAAAAATCATGCAACAGATTTTTTTAGGCATGCGACTACAACGTATTACAGTATATTATAATGTATGGTTATAATGGCTAATCATAACAATTTGTGCTTTGTTAGACAGGCAATAGCTGTAGCTAATGTGTAATAACAATGCTATATAACAGCTGGACAAAATAACTAGAGCAAGGCAAGAAAGATTTTAACAAAATGCAGACATCATGATTGGTCATCCTAAGAGGAAAAACCTGTTGATTGCCCAGTAGGGGTCACTATGAGATTTGTTCATAGCCTCGCACCCTAGAGGGTTCACATTTGACTTGCAAAAGTTATAACTCTAGACTTAGAAAATTAGATAAAAGTGAACTACTAGGAAATGTTTTGTTAGAAATCCAGACCTGGATGATGCTCATGAGGCACCAACCACTTTTCTTATAGTTGATACTAACATTGTCTAAAATATTCTATTACAAATCTAGCTGTACAGTGGGCTTACGGTAACTAAACCATCAAAGTAATGCACTTGCATATAACCTCACATCTTATAGTTGATACTAACATTGTCTAAAATACTCTATTACAAATCTAGCTGTACAGTGGGCTTACGGTAACTAAACCATCAAAGTAATGCACTTGCATATAACCTCACA
>JAQMYJ010000010.1:14421086-14434467 GCA_030014305.1 Clarias laeviceps | reverse complement strand
TTTACCATCCACGCTACATTGGGCTAACCGCTAAAGCTACGTCTTCTGGTCACCAAGGTTAGTTCACCCTGACAACAGCTAATTTTTACATTTAATTTTTACAAGACAAAGACAGGACAAGAAAAAAATTTGATATTTTTCATGTTATTTCCTACAGACTTCCTGAGTCTCCAAAGACAAATTGGACTCCATATTTACTTAAAGACAATATGTAATCCAAATGAGGATGGGCTCCCTGTTGAGTCTGGTTCCTCTTAAGGTTTCTTCCTACTGTCTACAGTTTTTCCTTGCCACTGTCACCCTTGGCTTGCTCATCAGGGACAATCAGATCATTTTGATTCATACACATTTTCCACATTTCGTACAAATTTCCATAATTTTCTTTGGGTTGTTAAAAGTGCACTACAAATAAAGATTTTGGTTTAGTTACGACTGGATGAACTAAACAAGCATTACATAGGAAATGCATGTTTTCAGCTTCAATATGACCAAACCGACTTATTACTATGTCACACTCTTACCAGGTTCCTTATAGTCAATACAGTAAATACTACGACATGCACAGTGCATTTCAGCATGAAATGATGGTGTGAGGAAACTGGATCCAGTATTTATACTAAACTCTCTCAACGTGAAATGGGCGAGCTAATGACCTGCTGCATGTGTGCCATAAATCTGGTAAGCATCAGAAGCGTAACATGAACTTAATGCGGTCTTCTACAACATGGCATGGACCTACCATGGTCATTACACAAGAGGTTGTTGTGAGAACTCTAATGATGTACAGTAGCAACAATGCATTGACATCCCATTGACCGGTCAATAACTTGTAATAAAGGACATAGTAATGAAGAAATGGACAAGTTCTTCTGGCATCTTGTTTGTCCAAAAGTGTGGCAGCTTCATGTACCAGTTTCTACTGCGTTCCAGGCAAGTTGAACAAGTTCTTATAGGCAGGTGTGCCTCAGTGGTTAAGGTGTTGAGCTACTGATTGGAAGGTCCCAGGTTCAAACCCCAGTACCACCAAGTTGATGCTAAAAGCAGGGCCCTTAACCCTCAACTGCTCAGATGTACATTTGTAGAACGAGATAAAATGTAAGTTGCACTGGATGACAAATGCTATGTATATATTACTTCAAGAAATTGAAATTGGGTTCAGTTGGCTTTACATGCTAGAGTCTAATATGTACATTGTTAGAAATGTCTATAAATTTATGTAGGGGTGGCTCAGTGGTTAAGGTGTTGGAATACTGATAAGAAGGCCCCAGGTTCAAACCCCAGATGTATACTGAGTAGTTGAGGTTGACCTCACTAAATGCCAAATGCAGTAATATGATATAAACGTTCACTCCATTTTTAAAGGCGTGTGTGAATGCAGCTCAGTGTGATAGGAAAACCTAATGTAAATATCAGCAAAGCAAAATCACAAACAAAATATTGGGATGTTTTAGCTTTTATTTGGCTTCTTTATGTTTTTTTTTTCATAAATGAGAAATATAATTTCGCAAAACACATTTTTACATAACAAAATAAACATTTCTTTAATATTAAACTCAGACGTTTGGACGCCACTACAACTGTATTAAACCGTTTTTACTGTATGAACTTTTCTTTGTGTCCCTTGCTATTTCCATGGAGACATGCCCCTGGAAGGTAATCTACTTTGTCATTTAAGGCCCTTTGGCCATTATGATTTGACAAGCACCGTGGAGGGAGACTGCCGTTGATCAGCAGCGCCACTGTTGCCAATTTCACAGCCCCTGAGGCGGGACAAAAGTACCCAAGAGAGAATTCACTGCTTTAATGTGCTGTGTGTGACCGGAGAGTAAAATGAGGGAGTCATATGAGGTGCTTGTGTATTCCCTCTTTCATGTGATGTCCTTCAAGAGCACTCTTATAAATGGTATGACCTTTGCGTAGACAAAAGCGATAAAAATGTGACAAAGACAAATCCATTCATCACTTTATCAAGATAAATCATTCGGGTAAAGTGATATTGTAGAATCCCAAATTGGCTGCATCTGTGTGTATTCTAGTGACAACCCAATTGTACATCAGACTGTTCACTTCAGATTCTCTTTATTCAAATAAACAAAGGCAGGAGGTTGAAACCATTTCAAAGCCTGACAGAAAACAGTCGCTATGCAATTCTCTCTGAAACAGCATTGCAAAGTTGGAAAACTAAATTACGAAAGTTTATTTTGGTCTTAAAGTAAACAAGTAAATCAAGCTGCATGGGTTCGGTCTTGGTTTTCATCAACAGAGATGAATTGAGCTTTGCCAACTTTGAACCACCTGCTGATTTTTTTTTTGTCTCTGACCCAGTTCTGTCATGTCTTTATTCGAATGCCGAGCCAGCTACAGGTTAAAGATGAAAGAAATCCACAATAAGTACTGATTAGTCTAAGGAGATGTGATCACATATGCAGATCTAATGAACACTACTCAAAAAATGCCCCCTATGTTAAGACAACAATTAAAAATGTTTTTAATGCAAATTAATTCAAATTATCCAAATTTCTTTTTAAATGATTTTTCTGGCAAGCAGGGCCAGAGGTTGGTACATACTGTACCTGCTTGTGATGCACGGCAAATTCAAACTGAGTTCTGAAAACAGTTCTACAATTTGAGCCTATTGGATTAAACCAGTTCTGAGACTCTTGAACTGTTCTCAGGACTGTCATTGTTTGCTACAACTACTTGCTTGGAGTCTAGACCGGATTAGCCATTCTCTCTCTAGGGTGCATACGACATTCTCTCACATCAATCATAGCATCAGTAGCGGAAGAGGAGGATAACGCTGCCCACTGAGTGTGTTTATGCGTTCCCTAATGTTGCTCCGGCAGCTGTGGTCGACTTGTGTCGCATATCTCAGGGGAAGATATTCGTGCCTTCACCGCTGATATTTATTTGATATTATCCCACATCTTAGTCCGTTTCTTTGTTGTTGTCTCTGGAAGCTTTTGTCAACAAAACTAATTCCTTGTATGTGCAAACGTACTTGGCAATAAACCTCCTTCTGATTCTGATCTTCTATACTGCTTTATCCTGCGTTCAGGCTCGTGGGGGCCTGGAGCCTATCCCAGGGGACTAAGGGCACAAGATGGGGTACTAATCCTTCACGGGGGTCCACATACAAACACATTACGGACAATTTGGAAATCCCAATTAACATAATCTTTGGACTGTAGGAGGAAACCAGAGTACCTGGAGGGATAACATGCAGACTCCGAGGCGGGAATTGAACCCTCGACCCTAAAGGTGCAAGATATACATGTGCGTCGATCGTTTTAGCGCTGTGGGTTGTGGGGTGGGGCTTCCATGTACGGTTGGGATCCGAGGGAATTTCGATGCCAGATCAACAACTTTGAACTCTTTGCCTGGTAAGATTTGTGTGCAGCAGGCTATGATGCGCTGGGGGTTCTGGTGCCTTTCTGTTGTTCTGTTCTTCACCTGGCAATGATGTTAGTGTTAGATCTCAATAACATGCTGGTTGTGGTTTAATATAATATTGATAAAATATAGCAAACTCATATTTTTGATTGAATTACATTAAATCCTTCCTTCAGTAGTTAACGACAGCACCATATTATAGTCCAAGTACGTGGTGCATAACATCCTCGCATATATACATCCGTGGTTAGAAATTTGGAGTTCAGAAATTCCCTTGCAAAGAGACTTTTTAAGTGCCAACTAACATCAGAAAATTGTTGGCCAAACTGCGAGATACGGTTTGAACGAAAGTGGTTTATGGAGCAGAATTCCCCCGTCGAGGTCTATACAGTAGCTCACACCAAGATATTGCACACTTGGCATTTGGCAGGGAATACCAGGTCTGGCAAACTTCTCACTGGAGACTTAGATTGTTGAAAAATAAGAGTTTCCACATTTCCAACTGCGACCAACATGTGAGAATTTGGAAACAGCATGGAGCACAATACTTTCGGTAAATGTTCCCCCATAGTGTGGGGCAGAGTGTCTCTGGAAGGACATCAGGAGTTCACACACACTACTGAGTGAGTTTATTGCCAAAAAAACAGACTTTTCTGTCTGTTGAGTTTCTGAATCCACTGTAATGTTTTGAGTTCTGTTATTTGACTTGCATTGCCAGTTTGAACGTGATCTCATTGTGTACCTATTTGCAGTAAATCTTGGATGCATTTGCCGTTCTTGATTTCTCTGTAAACAATGTAACCATTATCAACATATAAAATATGACCTGTTAAACATCCATCCGTCATCTATACCACTTATCCTGTGTAGGATTGCAGGTGGGATGGAGTTTTTCCCATTGCACAAGATGGGGTACACACTTGATGGATTGCCAACTCATCAGAAGACACAAGCAATCTGTAAATGCCAATCAGCCTATGCTGAGGCCTGAGGAAGGAAACGACCAAGCATGGAGAGAACATGCAGGTTTCACACAGTCAAGATTTTAATCTGTAACCACTAAGCCACTGTGCTGTCCCTGCGTTCCCTTAATCTTTTGAGCAGAAATGCAAAATTTCAGTTCAAATTGTGTTGTAACACCCATATATGATATAAAATGAAATCATTTAGTCGAGACATTTCATTGTACTTCAAATTACACAGTTGCTAATTTAAATATGAGATACAAAAATAACATATAACCACAGAATAATATTAAATAATAATCCACCGGAGTTATTAACAGTTCTGATTACAAGTGAACCCCTCAACCCTACTAAAATCATGTCACGCTAGCAGAAGGCATAAAGCACTGTATGTTTGCTCAGCATGAAAGAATGTGCCTGTAGGATGTATTTCTGTCAATTGTCTCCACATACAGTACAGTATTTAGCGGTTATATTTAACCTCCTATGGCAATGTTTTTATACCATAGTCATATTGAGTTCTTAAATCAGGTTGGTCAGAATAATGTTTGATATCAGTAGCGCTAACAGGAGCATCAGGTGCAATCATCATGTCAACAACATAGTGTGTCTCATTTGATTTCATTATTCCATGTATTTATAA
This sequence comes from Clarias laeviceps, assembly GCA_030014305.1. Classification (NCBI taxonomy): domain Eukaryota; kingdom Metazoa; phylum Chordata; class Actinopteri; order Siluriformes; family Clariidae; genus Clarias; species Clarias laeviceps. The sequence continues at coordinate 14,429,466 of JAQMYJ010000010.1, read as the reverse complement.
ATCAGACCTGATCATGGTTCCGTATTCAGCGAGACGATATGACTATATACACTTTAGGTGTCACTCCGAGTAGTGACCTACTCCACAATACATTCTCATTTCATGTGCTGCAAATGGCGCAGATGGTGCACAGAGAGCGGTTTGAGTGGTCACTCAAAGTCAACAAGTTTGTATTACATATACAGTAGTATTACCCTTTGTATATACAGAATTGCCCTCAGGGTTAGCACTTAAACCGAAGTGTACTTGTTTGTGACTCGGCTGCTGCTCTGTTCTGACCCGTGCTCTGCCGATTTCAGCTTCACGCAGGACTGCTGTCCATCCACTGCTAACACCTCAGGAGGTAGACACCAACAACAGAGGCAAGACTGGATACAAAATAAATAAAAGATCATAAGCAAAGGTTTAAACATACACTATATGGCCAAAACGTTTGTGAACAACCAATCCTCACTTCCATATGTTGTCAATTCTACAAACATGTCTTTTCATGCTGTGGTCTTCCAAGTCCCCCTTTCCTTGAACAAAGATTCTCAAACCAATTCCAGCAAACAACACCCTTATACATGATGTAAGTTCCATGAAGACATGGTTTCCCAAGGTTGTTGTGAAGCCCTGACCTCGATGCCAGTGAACACTTTTGGGATGAACTGGAACAGAGACTGTATCCCAGACCTCCTTGCCCAACACCAGTCCCTGACCTCACTAAAGGCCAGGGGTAGCTCAGTGGTTAAGGTCATTGGACTACGGTTCAGAAGATCCCAGGTTCAAACCCCACAACCACCAAGTTGCCACTGTTGGGCCCTTGAGCAAGGCCCTTAACCCTCAACTGCTCAGATGTATAATGAGATAAAAATGTAAGTCGCTCTGGATAAGAGCATCTGCCAAATGCCAAACGATGTTCCAAAATCTAGTGAAAATTCTACCCAGAAAAGTGGACGTTATTACAACAGTAAGAGGGGACTGAATCTGGACTGGGGTGTTCAAAAAGCACATTTGGGTGTGAAGGACATGTGTCCACAGACCTTTGGCCATATGGTGTACTTATTGTATATACTTAGTTTCATAATACACTTCACCCCAACCCCTTTAAACCACTCCAGCAGGCAGACTGGCTATTTTAAGGATACTTTCACATTAGGCATGATTGCTTCTTAAGATGCCTGGGTACAATCGCTCCCCCTCATCTCTCCCCCTCTGGCAAACTTTCACATTAATAATATTATTGTGCAGTTGAGGTACATTAATGCAATTACATTCTTTAATACATTTTTAAAACTGTATATTTTTTGGGTTAAATCCAGTGCTGTCAATCAATAAAATTTTTTATCTATTTAATCTTAAGATTTTGGAGTGTTTTTGAGGGAATTCCTGCTCATTCATTCTGTAGGTCTGGCTCGCAATCTCCATTTTAGTTCATCCCAATGGTGCTCGATGGGGTGGAGGTCACAGGGCTCTGTGTTAGGGCCGGTCAAGTTCTTTCACAGCAAAATCATCAAACCATGTCTTTATATTCCTTGCTTTGTGCACTGGTTCACAGTCATGTTGGAATAGAAAAGGGTCTAAGATGTCTTGGTATGCTGAAGCATTCAGATTGCTCTTCACTGGGGATAAGGCGCCTGATTTAAACACCTGAATTCAATAACTAACAGGTTTCCCCAAATACTTTTCTCCACATTGTATATTACTGATAGATGTTTATGACTGTTAGTTATCATTGCACTGGGAGAGTTTCAAAAGCTACCTAGAATAAAAAATGAAAAAGGAAATTTTGAACATCAGTAAAATAAGGGCAGCAGCTTTATTTATGGGACTGCAAGGAGTTCCCTGCAGGATATTTTTAAGAGTTCTGGTTGTGTGTGTGCAGTTTGGAAAATAATTCCACCCTTGTACAGTTGTATATTTGTAGTTTCAGGCATACTTCTCACATTTACTACTAATGTCACATGGTCTGTTCCAAACTCTCATAACTTTAATGCTATGCACAAACAAATAAAACTGCAAAATGAGGCAAAAATATTGAAAAAATTAAGAAAGAATTGATTTTATGGTAATTTGAACTTTATTAAAGTAATAATTTTTAAGCTAGAAAATTTTCTTAGTAAGTTTAAGGACCGCGATAATTTTATGATATTAAGGTTGTCATAAATTACATACAAAGGATCAAAAAATATGAAAAGCTAGATATTCCAAAAGAACTAAGATTCTGCAATATATGCAACGGTTGTAATGTTGGAATGCCGTTTATACAGTCATCCTAAAAATGAAATGCTGAAGTCCCTTTGGGATTTTATAAACTTATTGCCTTTGAATAAGCAATAGCTATTGAAAAAGTATACAAGTCAGAACTCTACCAAAACTCACATTCAAAAAGCCTTCTTACGAACTCCTTACGATCTCATAAAATATAGTCCTTAAAGTCCTATAATCAGAAAAAAGCTACCAAATAAAGTGTTAAATTAATCTCTTCTGTTGTGTTGCAATTCTCTTCAACTACTGCTTGCTGAGCACTGGGCTCATTCTAGCATTAAGAGATGCAGTAAGGTGTAAAAATAACCTTTTTTTGAAAATCCGGCTTTGTCTATAATTGGTTAGGTCTGCAGGGCTCTGAAACAGGATGGGGCCCTAAAGGCAGGGCCCTAAAGGCAACTCGGTTAAGTGCCTTGGCGGTGAGAAATGGCAGTGATTTGAGGAGACAGTAAGCTCTGAGCAGAGTATTGCATTTGGTTAGCTTAAATGTGCATGGATAGCACCTTAACACTTAGTTTTAGCCGTTTTGCCATCTTATCTTCTTTGAACCAGCAAAGGCTTGTAAGGTGTTACTCACTCTCGATCATCGTCTATACTGGCTGGGAATCAAACCTAGACCCTGGAGGTGCAAGGCGACAGACCCTACTAAAATATAGTTCCTGCCTAAAATAAATTTAACACCAATCTGCCAAATTAAGTGGTAAATTAATCTCTTTTGTTGTTTTTTCCAATTCACTTCACTAACTGCTTGTATGGGACAATGCGTCCTAGTATATTCATTGTGGACAGAGCACGAGAGTATAGGAACATGTGTGATAGTACAGCAGGGCTGTATTTAATATCGAGAGAGCATGTGAAATGTGTGTAAGTGAAATGGTTTGGTTTAATCTTATGTTCGCTAGTGTTCTTGTTATTGAACGCAGCCCTGCTGTGCTATCATGCACGGTCCTATACTCTCATGCTGTGAAGGCAGGAGCAGGAGAAGAAAGAGAGAGAGAGAGAGAGAGACTTTCACAGAATTAAAGATAGCTTTTTTTTGCGTGGGGGGAGGGTCACCACTGGCGACTGTCTGGATAAAATAAAAACAGTAGGCGCAATTTTGACTATTGGACTTTGGGGTGAAGTCTGCTGAGATCCGTGCTCGGGCCAGCAGTGCGAAAGCAGCCTAAATTACGTTTATGTGTGAATGAGGAATTTATAAATGATGAAATGAGTTTTCTTACCCTGAAGGAACTCTTAAACCTTTTGCTGACCATATATAAAGCTATTGGGTTGATGCATGAGTTCACTGAAGCCATGTTGATCCCAATGTAATCAAGGGCCAGGAAGAAGCTGAAGGAACACATCACACAAACACACACACACACACACACACATTTGATACTATACAGAGCATAGAGTATATATATTAATCTATAATAGGGTTTCTATCTAATGTATGCATTTTTGTCATTGACAATAAGAACATCTGAATTAAAATGCCCCAAATTAATTGTCAAAAACATGGGGAAGCTTTTTATTAAAAAATAAAAATAAATAAATAAAATCTGGAGCTGCTTTTTTGTGAGCTGATGGGCTAAAATATATATAAATATATATCTCCTGTCTCTCCCCACAATCTCTTTCTGAAACCCATTAAATCAGTGTAATTGAAAAACATGTCAGAGGAAATGTGACACAACTGCCACTAAAGTTTTAAAAGTGGCAGGTAATTGCTAGAAGAAACTGCTAATATGTGTGAGGTTTACCTCAGAAACTCGCAGCGGTTCGGATCGTCCTCATTATAAAGGGTGAGTCTGAGAATACGGCTCAGGTGCAGAGGCAGCCAACACAGAGCGAAGACCAACACCAAGCAGAAGACGGTCCTGGCCACCTCGCGTCTCTACGGGACAGAATACCACATTTTGATATCAAAGTTTATACAAAAAATAGTGCAACCTACTGTAACCAGGCATAAAGATGTTTCATTTTGAGAATTAGTCCTTACATCATTTTAATTGGTACCTTGATACTAAAACTAGACCTGATCCTCAAGAAAAAAAAAAAAAGCTGATTATTTTTCACAATTTTCAAACGGGTGTGATAACTACTTCTCTTGCCATTTCCCTTTACTTCCTGCTCCCGGAGGAGCATGCGGAGAAACGCACAGGCACACGAGACGAGTTAATGAACCCGTGCTCCCTCTCATATATAGAGAGATGGAAAATGAATGATCATTTGGAGTTATCTCACTCCATTCTATCCATTAACTGGCAATTTATCAAAGTGTGGTATATGCCAGAAGAGACTTCACAAACACAAGAAAAGCAGCTACATAAAGAGCACGATGAGCTCAGGCGAGCAAGATCAGAGGGGGTGAGAACACGGGGGGATAAAAAAACAAGTTTGTGAGGTAAACAGCGTTCGTTGACAGAATTACTTGAGAAAAGTTTAATTCATGTAATATTCTAACTGTATAATCTTCAGGTTGGGGTTCTTGTTTGATTCTAATTGGCAGAAGGAGATAATTAATTATGTATTCTAACATCAGCTCCTGCAGGTTATCGTTGCTATGGTAACACATTCACAGACATTTCAAAAGTTTACACTGACGAATAAAAAAAAAATAAATAAAAAAAAAGTGTGATTATTTATATGTTCATGCGTCCTGTTAGGACATTTTGTAAGGAGTCTCCAGTGTCAGCATTTTGCAACCATCAATGGTAAAGATTTTCTCAATTGTCCGCCATGAAAAAGTCTTTAAGATGGAGGATTTTGCGTTTGTGTGTATTTTTGGGGCTTATTAACATTGTTAGTGTAGCTGGTAAAGAAGCAGCTGTTTACAGCTACTATTAAACAAAATAATGAACTAAACAAGAATAAAACACTTTGTGATGTGTTATTACGAAACACTTAACTTCAGTGTGGTAACAGCCCTCCCACTTCACATTACTGATTATTTTCCTATATCCGCATGCCTGTTTTATTCCTCACTAACAATCACTAGGTATGAGGCCAAACAGTATTGCGACAAAAAATAAGCACTTATTTAAACTGTACACTTGAGAAGAGAATCTGTAGTCACATTCACACAGGCGGTTCACTGCGGGAATATTGCACCACCATTACAAATTGCCGTTCTGTATGGGGGTCTTGTTGAATCTGTAAATGGAGGTAATCCCGAGGGTGAGATGAGATCTGTGTGAAAAGAAAGAACCCCCATCACAGAATGGGTGTCTGATGTCTTGAGACGTGTGATGTATGGAAATTTAAACGACAGTTAGCAGCTAACCCGCTGATATCTTATAAGGAGTAGATGAAATATAACCACCACACTTAATTAGCGCCAAAGCTGTACAGTAGTTCATCAAGAAAAACTAAAAAGAACTGAAAGATTGAGACTGATCAGCAGTTCCAGGGTTATATTTTTGGATTGACATGATTGACAGCTCAGGGCTCAGGCTAGCACTAAGAAATCCACTAAGATGTAATTAGTATTTGAGTCTATGATTGGTTACATTGGAAGAGTTTTGAAATAGGAGCTAATCATAGAACGCAAAGACGGACCCTAAAGGCAGCTCAGTTAAGTGCCTGGTCAGTGAGAAAGTGCTCCATTTGGTGAGTACTTTCAATGTGCATGGATAGCACCTTAACACTTTGTTGTTTAAAACAGAAGGGGAGATGAACAAAGTGATGCATGGTATTTCCGACACATACGGTATGTTACACGTCGCACTTGACACTGACGTCATGAGCTCCATACCTTTATTATTCTGAACCTGGAAACACTGAGGCAGCTTAACATTGAATTCTGGGTAAATTACCAAACATTAGGAAAAGGTGCAATATTGAAGGGGTCTAATTATCACCTTTACAAAGCGATTTCTGTGTATAAAGGGCTAGCGGTATCACACTTTAATAGCTTGTTACAGATTATACTCAAGCTTCAATCAGCAGTGGCCTATAATGATTTGTCCAACAAAGGGTCTCATCTTGGCTGCCTTGGAGAGAGGATAAACATGTACTGTAATGGCCTCATCTTCATATTTTCAAAAGACATTTTGCAAGGTTTATTGTGTACAATGCATGTTTCTGTAAACTGCCACCTGGTTTACGGTTTTAGGGCACTGGATTTAGAGGTCCGAACAGTGAACAGTCAAAAAAGTGCACCAACATGTCTCAGGTGGTCGGTCAGAGCAATCTGCACACTGCCTTTCTTTTGCAGCATCTCACAGGTCATGAGGGAGTAGAAGATGGCGGTGCAGGCCAGCGGCATGCAGAAGTAAAAGCTGAAGAGCCACCAATCTTTCGCTAACTTATAAACCTGAGAAGAGATAAAAAACATCACATTAGTATTAAGCATCAAAAGGATTTTTCATTTTCAGAAAACCATTGTTAAAAGCGCTATAAAAATTGAATTGAACTGAATTTTTTGACTGACACTAATTTAATTCCCACCCTTATGATCTTCTACTTAGGATTTAATGTAGTCACTGAACAAATAAAATTCTTATCATCGTAAACTTGCCTAATTTTTTCCCCCCCTTTTTCAATAAATATGTATTAAAAAGATTAATGTTGTTAATATGAAATAAACATGATCGGAAAATCTCAGTAATCTAAAAACAAAAACTCTGTCAGAAATGTGTCCATTAGAGAAATTGACCAAATTACATTATGATTCATTAAACCATTTTCAATTTAACTTGAATTCTTATAAGTTAAGTACTGTACTTACAGTAATAATGTAATGGCTGTCCATTTGTATCAGACCTCAGACAGCTAATCCATTATCAATCCCACAGTCAAGGCGTGACATGATTTCAATTTAATTTGCAGAAATATTCAAGGCGTGTATATGTGAATTTGTGTATACAGTATATTCAACTACAGACTTAACTATAAGATACAGATATCTAAAGCTTCAAAGCTTCGGGATTCTTAAGGCTAATTCAATCTCGAAACCATTTTAGGAAAACACTACTCTTTGTACATTTAATAAACACACACTGACATTCATGAACTGGCTCTTTTGCATGGGATGCAGCAGGCAGATCCTTAAGTGCTCTCCTTTATAATCCATAGTGATCATATCGAAGGCGATGAGCTCGGGCACTGCCAGAATGACGGAGAGCAGCCATATCAGTACGATCTCGATGGTCGTACACTTGGGCACTCCGATACCTTTGATGCGGCTCCAGGATGCCACGGCTCGGTACCTTGTGAAAGTAAGACAGGCAGTGATAACTGCAACTATTAATTAAACAACTATTTAATAATATCATGTGTAATGCACTCATTTTCCATCATAGATTGCATGGTCTAAATGCATAAAACAAATTATTTGGTAATTCTGACATAGTGACATGGTATAAAGTACTCATCATCTGGTACTGAGTAGATACTACATGATACCTGTCCATGTCTAATAGTAGTACGTCAATGTAAACTGATGGACCTTTCAACGCTCATTGAATTTCTAGACAATATTTTATACAACAGCTGACCAACAGCAAAACAGAATTATAATATTAATACCATTATTACTGTACAATGTACAATATTACTGTCTACATTCATATATGCATCTGAAACATGCAGTAAAATACAGATTCATTTGTGAATAAGACATACCTGTCTATGCTTAATGCGCACAAACTCAAGACAGTGATACCGACCGATGCCTTCTGCACAAAAGGAACCAATTTACAAACTCCAACCCCAAAAGGCCAGTCTTCAGCCAGAAGCTAAAAGGAGAAATAAGTTTTGGTTAATGCGAAATATCCATGAAAAAACCTTATTGGAAAGACGTGAACTTACAAACAATCAATCATAAAATTTTGGGTTACAGCACACAATGTGGTGGTGAGTTCATGCGTGAACATTCACACCATTGTGATTCCTCGTGCTTGCAAAGCCACTCTTTTACAATTTGCGTCCTGTGCCAATAGGAAAGAAGAAATCTATTGACGTGACAACCTGGTCATTCAGTACATTCAGGTCACCAGCTGACTCTATTTTATTGCCACAGAATACTCAGCAAAAAAAGAAACGTCCTCTGACTTTCAACTGTTTTAACTTAATGTGTAAATATTTGTATGAACACTAAAAGAGTCAACACCATAAGACATAAACTAAAAATGTTTCACAA
>JAQMYJ010000010.1:14408573-14420986 GCA_030014305.1 Clarias laeviceps | reverse complement strand
AGGTGCATGTTAATTAATTGATTATGGTTAATTGAACATGCATGGAAAACATTGTTTAAACCCTTTACAATGAAGATGTGTAAAGTTATTTGGATTTTTACAACATTATTATTGAAATACACAGTCCTGAAAAAGGGACGTTTCTTTTTTTGCTGAGTTTATATATAATCTCTCCTCTGAACATGTCCAAACCACCTCAATCTGGCCTCTCTGACTTTATCTCCAAAAAATCCAATTGAGATGGTTCATTCTCGATCCTATCCATCCTTGTCACTCCCAAAGAGAACCTAAACATCTTTAGCTCTACCTCCTGTCTTTTCTTTCACTAGCTTTCCTCAAAAAGTCGTTTTCTAATGGCCACAGTATTTTATTAATTTTTTTATAGAAACATGGAAAATTCACCCTACATTCAAGTGATCTCCATTCATTTATTTCCTACCACATTTCATCCATGATGTTAATGGTTTGGTCTGCCTTTCCAGGTTTTGATAATGTTTTGGAGGATCTTTAACCCAGTGACAGTCATTTCAAATCTCTTTAGTTGATTTCTTTGCTTAATGTAGGCCAATAATTTGGCACTTCAGAATCAGTAGCCTTGTATGTATTGCCACAATTTTACTTTTCACAGTTTTTAGACTTATACTTAATAATTAATATAATGTAATATGTTTGATCAATATGGTTGATGGTGGTTTAGTGGTTAGCACTGTCGGCTTACACCTTCCGGGTCCAGGTTCGATTCCCACCTCGGGTCTGTGTGGAGGGAGTTTGCATGTTTTCCCTGTGATTGGTGGGTTTCCTCCGGGTATAGACGATGTGCGAGTTAGTGAGTGTTTGATATTAGGCAGCCTATAACATTTTAGGTACCTATAACACATTGAAATAACATGACACCAAACTAAACACTACATAAAGGAGCATTTAAACTAACTTGATCAAATTCAACAATAATAATATAAATTATGTAATTAGTCCACTGCATATAAATGAATAAACACGCACTGCTTTCTCCTCAGCATTAAAGTAATATAATGCACATGACTAATGTTCAAAATGTACGCAATACTGTCTCAGTTTGTTGGTGACAGATCTGACTGTGCTGACGTGATACGACAGGTAATGCTTTCATTGCATCATCCAAGACATGACATTAAGTCATGACATTTTAGTAGAGATCTCTGATAGGTCTAAGTAGAGGCTGGCAAATGTTGATTTCTTCTTTTACCTCTGGGCTCCCAATTTAAATAATGTGGCATAGAAGAAAGATGCAAGTTTACTCCATGAGACAGATGGGCCTATCACAAACTTGTCATTTGTTATATCAAATTCTTCTATTCTTAAAGAAATGTCTTTACCAATGTACACTTCAGGAAAAGAAAAATAATAGGATGTATATTATATTAATATAATAATAATATTATCATATATATCAATATAACATAAAGCAATGAATGTAGTATTAAAATATTTATATAAGTTTTTCTGTTCCTGAACTCATAAATACTATATATAGATCTGTCCGCTGCACTTCCCTGCTGTGGATCTCCCTTTCTACCACGTCCTGGACGTGCTCTAATAGATTAACATCTTGTGATTGTGGAGGCCATTTGAGTACAGTGAACTCACTGTCATGTTCAAGAAACCAGTTTAAGATGATTTTAGTTTTGTGACATGGCATGTCATAAAGGGATGAACACGGTCAGCAACAATACTCAGATAGGCTGTGGTATTTAAACCATGCTCAACTGGTACATCTGAATGTCACAGCAGAAACCGAGACTCATCAGACCAGGCAGCGTTCGTGCCTTTCTATCAGCATTTTCAGTCCATTCTCTGTAAACTCTAGAGATAGTGGTGTGTGAAAATCCCAGTAGATCAGCAGTTTAAGAATACTCAGACCAGTCTGGCACCAACAACCATGCCACGTTCAAAGTTACTTAAATCACTTTTCTTCTTCTTCAGCAGATTTTCTTTCAGATTTTCAGCAATTTTCTTCTTCAGCAGATTGTCTTCACCATGTCTACTGTATATGGCTGAATACATGCCAAATGATTGGCTGATTAGATATTTGTGGTAACATGCAATTGGACAGGTGTATATAATGAAGTGGTTGGTGAGTGGACCTGCAACTGATCGCCTCTAATTCACAAAACAAGCTATACACGCACAAACAAACATAAAAAAAAAATACAAATGCATTTATATATCTATCTGTATAAATAAAAGAAAGGATTTGTCTGCACATTGGTCAGAACTCTCTCTTTTGATGATATCTTTACTCATCACATTGGAGGACCGAAACTCAGTCTCAGAACATTTTCTGTCTAACTGTACTGTATGTCTGTCCAGATAGATTTTGTTACAGGATCATGCAAACTGGCTGGACAGAATTGAGTGATATTCTGGCAGTACTGAGGTATTTGCCTGAAGTTTAACCTGCACCACAAATTAAATCATAATGTTTAATAGAAGTGAAGTTATGAGTCATGTGCAAGTGAATTTCAAGCGCTGCAGTCGTTTTAAGGCAAAACTTTAAATATTAATCTGATCTACTTTTCCGATTTCTCATCTGTGATTCACTCTCAGATTACTGAACATGGAGTGTATTTTGCTGACGATGAAAGATGTACAACTTAGTGTAAACTAGGCGTAAGATACTCAACCTTACAAAACTTTACTTCTTTGTATTAATAAGTTAGGCAGAGGACAGAAAGACAGACGGACATGTACGTAGGCTTTAACCTGAAATAATAATTTCTCTGATTATATATTTTTAGCTTTAACCTTTTAACTTACACTTACACTATATTATGCTCTCTCTCTCTCTCTCTCTCTCTCTAATAAAAAAAACATTTTCCATTATAGGATATTTGGCATTAATTACGTTTTAACACATTTAAGACGACCATCACAAAGACATTTATCTTTAAAAGTAAATGAATAATTAATAATTTATAAATAATAAATAAATTCCAAAAAGACGCTATTAATAACTAGAAGAATAAACGTTTTCTTACTTACTTTCTGTCCACACAAAAATGCACGAGTATACAGTTCTCACCTTGTAAACGTTAACCGGGATGCCGATGACGACGTGCACGAGGTCACCGAGCGCCAGGCTCGCGATGAGCAGGTTGGGCCCGTTGCGCATGCGCTCGTTCGCGTAGATGATCCGCAGCAGCGCCGAGTTGCCCACGAGCCCGACCACGAACACGAGACAGGACACGGCTGCGTTTATGTACTTAAACACATCCCGGATCCCCGTGGGTCCCGTGCACATTGGCGGCGGCGGCGCGCGCGGTAGTCGCGCGGCCGTGACGTTGAGCGCGCGCAGACCGGTCGTTTCTCCATCCGGGTTTTCGGCTTCCGCGCAGGTGAGCGCCAACAGCGCGAGAGCCCAAAATATTAATTTAGTCTCCAGTTTAGTCATTTAAAAATAAAATAAAATAAATAAATAAATTGAATAAATAAAGTCAGTCAAGGTAGGTTGTATTTTTCCCTTTAAAATAACTAAATGAAATTATATTACCTGAATGCCAGTCAAAAATGGTCAAAATGTTTGTTACAAATACTTGTTGTCTGTTTTCCAAAATGAAAAATTTAGAAAAGAAAGAAGAAGAAAAAACACCCTTTAGTCCTTTCCTTACAGGTGAGTTGAAAGCCTCAAACGTCCATCTATTGAAATGGATTAAGAAAATGAAGTTCATTTGGATTCACAGCTTCTCCTCCTTCCTCAGAGTAAATGTTGATGGTGTATGTTCTCCTTTAGAAACATATCCCTAGTGTTGTTACGCAGTCCTCCTTGCCAAGAAGCTAAATTTTTTAAGGTAAGCTCCATCCCACATAACCACAAACACTGGGTGTTGAGGGGGAGAGGAGGAGGAGACAAGCCTTAATGTGTTCAGTGCCTACGGAGGGTAGGAGATTTATCGCTTCATTAAATATCAAACAACATAATGTAAAAGCTGTGGTTGACTCTTAAATACTCAAAAGTCTGGATCCATAGGCAAAGATTTAATCAAAAGTATAAATTGGAGTAAAATGCTCACATTGACGACCTCTTTGCGGCACTCGTGCGCTTGTGTGTGCGCAGGATACAGAAATTGTACACATTTATTAATATACCAGAACAGTTTTTACATGTAGAGATGATTTCCTCCTTTAGTGAAGTGATCAAATTTGATCTTTTTAGTCTTCTGTTCATAGTAAACTCCCCAGTGTTGTTTTAACACTTTCTGGGTTTATATGGGTGTTAATTCAACACTGTGAAATTTGCTGTGTTGTAAGTCTTCTTGAGTTTGAAATAAATAAACGAATAAGTAAATCAAATAAGAAACAATGCTCAAGGATGCAGACCATTGGACCTGTTTAAAATGTAAAATGCATTGCTCGACGCAAACCAAAATTCTGTTTATATCTTTGCTTCTTTGTGCCTTTGTTTATTTGTGCAGGTAGTTCTGTCACAGGCGTTCCTACCTAAATGTAACAGTAGGCAGCGTCCTCACTGAATTTAACAGTAGGCAGCATCGTCTATGGTGAAAACGGGTAGGTCAGGCCGAGTTCATAGCTACTGAAACCCTGGATCAGACTATCAAAAGCAAGGACTGTTGATACATTAGAGCAGCCTGAGGAGCGGCGGTGAGTTGACGGCACACTGCGTTGGCAGGTAATGGTAGTCAGAATCAGGTAGGTGTCAGGATTTGCACACAGCTGGAGCCTCTAGTTAATAAATAAATAAATAAATAAACAGACAAATCCATGGAGTGGACATAAGAATTAGTTTATATCGTCCTACCTCATCCTTATACAGTACCACTGACATGGTAGGATGGTGAAAATATAAAAAGGCCAATCGATGTTTAAAGTGTTTATTTATGAAAAGGTATAGCTTCTGTTTAGCTTATAGAAACAATTTACAAATTGTCAACATTTTAATAAATTCCTTAAAGCTAAGAACTAAGATTTAGCCTATTTTTTACTGAAAAGAGACATGTCGAGCTATACTGAACAATCCTGAGCACTTTATTTAAAAAAAAAAAAAAAAACATAAAAAAACAGCAAAACTAATAATTGCTAAAATTCTCTGAGCTTTAAGGGCTACAGCTGATAGTGAGGCACAGCTTGAAATGTCTAGATCAGTCGTACTGAGTTTGTCTGATTTCTTTAGAAAAAGGAGGTCCAGACAGCAGCTTGAACATGCATCACAGTCATATCTACACACAGTTTTTATCACTTAAGCTGGCATTAAACTGCAATTACAGCAGCATTTTAAGATTATTACATGTCACACCATATGAGATGATTCAAATCATATCTCGACTGAGTTCTGTCTGCCGAGTTCTAATAACTGACTGCAATAATGCGTGTCAGATGATAAAATGACTTCCTCTAATGGTAGACTAAAGCTGGATTAAATCAAAGCACAGAAATAGAAACGTTCTTCAAAGTGAGCTTGAGGTAGTAATGTTTTTTTTCCTGTTTAATACACATTTAATTTAATTCCATTCATTTTAATTTATATACGGCTTTTAACAGTGGTCAATGTTGTAAAGCAGCTTGACAGAATCAGAAAGAAAATTATGGAAATTAGTTAGAAAATTGTAAAAATACATATGTACTGTATATAAAGTACATATAAGCAGAAATATGTCAAAATTATCCGATTGTCCCTGATGTGCAAGCTGTGGGCAACGGTGGCTGCAAAAAACTCTCCTCATTTGGGTGATATTAGATATCAGGATTTCTGTTAAATTAAATTATGTAGATTAAATTAATAGGGGAACAAATATTTTACTATCCTCGGTCGCACAGTGCCAATTTTACAATTGGTTGTTTATGTAACAACCTTTTTGCAGAAACCTCATTTCCCCTTTTCATCTGTTCCAACCGCTCAGCATTCAGCAGTCTACTACCAGTATACTAATCACCGGCCTGATCATCTGTCATCAGCTGCACCTGGTTCTCACTGATTCATGCCTTACATTAGATGTTTTTTTATGGTTGAATGATTTATAGGTCACTATATGGCTTAACAAACAAACAAAAAAAACATTCCCCTGAAGCTGAAATAACAGCCAGAAAAAGTCCGTCAGTAAACCCTCATATTATCAACATATTATTAAATGTTAATTTCCATACATAAATAAACACAACTGCAGGCCGATTTATCCATTATAACAAAACTGTGGGAGACAGATTATAGCTTTTCGCAAAATCACACAAAAATTCACACTGATATAACCAAAACAAATTTGGCATAATATTTTGCCATTTGTGTTTTTTAACAAGGTTGTGACTGAAAGAATACAATAACAAATTGTGTTATCAGTTTGCAACACTTTTTTGTTCTTCATTAGAAAAAAAATCTTAAAACTGTCAAACTGTTCATACACTTTAAATACATGCATGTACATATATTCTCATGAGGTAAATTTGCACACATTTGCTCATGAAAGAACGTTTAATAGGAGAAAATATTATGACAAATGCAGGGAATGTTTAGGGAAACAATATTTTGGGGTTTAGGCCTGTCACTATTTCTTATACTATACCTGTCTCTGTGATAGTGCTTAGGCTTACACACGTGGCTGACATAGAAAACAAACTCTTGAGATACATAAATCTGGACAGGTTCAAAATGAGAGAAAACATATAACTCAAATAAAATACAGGAGTTTTAATAATACCATACAGTCAAAAAGATTTTTCATTGTCTCGTCTGCCTTAGCATGAGAGATCAAAGATCACCTCCACCTGTTCCTGATTTCTCATACTGACTGCATGACAATCCAGGAATTTGGCGTCTTTTTCAAACTCTTCCAAAAGCATTGGCTCCACAACATGTGGGAGTCTCAGCCGTTATCTGCAGTGAAAAGACATATAACTCTCTGGCCCATGCGAGCTATATTTACCTTGGACTTCTGTATTGATATATTAGAATTAGTATATTCAAATCACTCACTCACTCATATCTTCTATATCGCTTTATCCTTAGGGCACGAGGCAGGGTACACCCTGGAAAGGGTGCCAATCCATCGCAGGGCACACACACATACACACACCCATTTATACACTACAGGCAATTTGGGAATGCCAAATAGCCTAACCTGGATATCTTTGGACTGTGGGAGGAAACCGGAGTACCCGGAGTAAACCCACCAAGCACAGGGAGAACATGCAAACTTCATGCAAACAGAGAAGTGAATCGAGCCTGGCCGGGAATCGAACCCGGACCCTGGAGGTGCAAGGCGACAGTGCTAACTTTATTCAAATCAGTTTACTGAAATGGACAGCACTTTGTGCTTCCTTGGTGGGAGGTTTTGGCTGAATTACTGAAGTTCACTTTATCATATATAGTTGCCAAGTGGAGAAAAGACCTTGAAAGTCCTTTGTGTGTTCTTGAACAATCTTTATTCATAGTAAATGAAAACCTAAAATAATTGTAAAAACTTTTTCAAAGCTTTGTTTATGTACTTGAAATCATTCTATTAGTCTTTGATTAAATGTATATTGTACAAAACTGGCAAAACATTAATCAATATTTTTGTAGGCGGATTAAATTATGAATGTTAAATGCATGATTTAAACTACCAAGCTTTAGTATTTTTAATTTTTTTTTAAATATTATAGATCACTGTACTTTAAAGCCAAGGCTTGCGACACTTGTGCAAGAACATCATATGGTTAAAAGATTGTGGACATCTGACAATCATCAACATCCTATTTCTAATATAATCCCGTCTTTGCTGTTATAACAACCTCTACTCTTCTGGTAAGGCTTTCCACTAGATTTTCAAGTGTGGCTTTGTGGATTTGTTCATTCAGCCCAAAGAGCATTTGTGAGGTCAGTCTCTGATGTTGGAGGAGCGGCTTGGGTGCACTCAGCATTCCAGTTCGTTTCAGAGTTGTTCAGTGGGGTTGAGGTCAGGGTTCTGTGCAGGATATTTCCACACCAACCACCAACAGCAAACCATTGCCTCATGGAGCTCTGTGCATAGCGGTTAGTTCAAGTGAAGGGAAATTGCAATGCTAAAGCATTCAAAGTCATTGAGAGTCCACAATTGTGGCAACAGTTTAGGGAAGGCATATTGTATATATATATATATATATATATATATATATATGTTATGGTCAAGCGTACTCAGAAATTTAACTATATAGAGAATGTCTGGAGCATTAATGCAGCAAATTAAACACCTCAGATGAGAATAGTCAACCAACAGCAGTGAACATTCATAAGCTATAGGTACATTATCCGGTCCGCCGTGGTTCTATATTGAAGCTTTTTCATTCAGAGATGATGTCGACAAAGCAGTAAGACTGTCCTAGCAAACTCAGAAATTTTATGTTGTAGAGATTTGCGAATCAGAAGGCCATGCACCCAGTAATTTCTTTTCTTTTTTACTATTCTTTTCTCTTTGTATTATCCAGGGCTGTCCAAGCGTCTTTGCGAACAAGGCCTCTGCATGCAGGTCATGCTGAGGGTAGACCATCATCTGATTATCAGGACATGGTTCAGCCCAGAGAGAAAATAAGAGGCTCAGTGCGTTATGAAACACAGACAACAATTTGATTATGGGTGTACAGGATGAAGTAACCCACCGCTTGGCAGCAGTTCTTTCCCTCTGTTCCTCTCTCCTATTTCAGCACTTCTAGCGCCTTCCCTAAGCCATCTGTTTTTTTTTTAGGCTAAAGTATAGAAGCATCTTTTTTGAAAATGCTTTCTGCTGAAGATGAATGTTTGCATTTTAGCTAAAATTGAATCACTCTGGTTACTTGTGCAAAATGCGACATGAACGATTATTTACTTTGTCACATTGCATCACACAATCCTGTCCTATTTTTCCCCCCCTAACAGCATGAATCAGTGTTTTATTTTTTACTTATAGCACATCCCTGTCACAGAGTATTATACATGATGGAATTTTTTTCACATCTCGGCTTGCCCAGGACACCTTATCTTCGGACCATCTTTACAAGGATTGACCTTCTAATTGACCCCTTCCTTTTAAAGCTGGTGTCAGCTGTCACCCCTCTCAGTGGTTCTACAGAGGTAGCTCAGTGTGGGGTCCAGCCCGCAGCAGCCTACCTTCTTTTAAGCGCACTAATGGCCCATTGTGGATTTAATCTGCCTTCACTTGACATGGTGACACTGTCAAATCCCCTCAAGGTCCCCTCAGAGCCTTAGATGTTAGAGCAGTTGCCTTATATTGATCTCAGACCAGTTTTTGTAGTTTTCCTAACAATAGTTTTGCTTCGAGTCTGGTCGCGGGGCCGTGCACTTAGAGCAAGATGAAAGCGGTGACATCCTGCAAGTTAGACAACGCTGGAATGCTGACTCGTGAATATGGGACAAAAAACTGAGTAGATTTAAAGACACAAAGTCTTGTGTAGTCAAGGTTCACGTTAATCATTATGCATGTTGCGACGTGTGGTTGTACTGGACAATAAGAAGTTTGTACAGAAACGGTGAGGAGCCATAGCCTCTGGCTGCCTTTTTCCTCTTTCTTTATCACATTTGTGTGTGAGGCACCAGGACAGACATGGTCTTTATAAGATCTAAGAAGCATTTTTAACAATAGCAATGTTTTTTTTTTTTTTTGGAAGTGAGTGAGTGGGTGTCGCGTGCAAAGGCTAAGGAGTAGTCTCTATGTAAAAGGTAATATTTGTATTCGTCCTTATAAACCAAGATTATTTTTTTTAAAGAATTAAAGATAATGGCTTGAGGATTGTAAGGGGACACATTGTTCCTTATTATTGATCAGAATAAAATAAACCATAATATCACAATAAACTTTTATTTCCTCAAGGATTATCATAGGCAGACAGATTGCTTAAACTCTTTCCAGCCCTCTGTGAAATATATTGTGAAACATTTTTATAGCAATATTAGATTTGATTTGTGAAGACATGCTATCCCTGACACACCCGACATGTCACAATTTGCCTTCATGTATAATTTACCGATTTGATGCATGTCCATCCATAAATGAGTACTGGCTTAAACAGGTACCTTATCATTGTATGCGATTGAATGGCTTCCCAGAGTAAATGAATAAATCATTTATTGCATTAATGTATTCTCATTTCACTGCAAAAATTTGGTAAGAATTTGCTTCACACTAGTGCATACTCATATCCCACATCCCCCCAGGGCTTCCTCCTCTGTGTGTAGCTAACTAGCATAGGGATCAAGCTGAGCGGATAACAGAGACGCTTTCTCATAGGTGGACAATAGCACGAATATGGATAGAAACAAGGCTATGAAGAGAACAGGATGGAATTTATTTTATTCCATTTAAGCCGTGAGCACACCATGGTGTAGGGGATGATATTGTAATTAAAGGATTCATAGAAATGAAGTTACAAAAACTCAAAAAGAACTTTTGACTCTTTCTAGAAAGCCATAGAAAGAGTTTGTTTTTACAATGAAGCACAAGATTTAGGCTCTGTTTCTTTGAATAATTCACTGTGTGCAGCACACATAATAAAAAGAAGAAGAAAAAGGAGCAGGATTATCATTTAATCTTATTTACTCACTGTGAAGAACTTATTTTATTTGAGCTTAATATTTATGCTTGTCTGGTCAGATTTCCTTTTTATGTTGTGATAATCCAGCAGGAACCCTAACGTTTTAAGAGCATTATAATAGTCATAACAACGTTGTGATGTCATCAACCGTCTGGACAGTATTGTTACAGAAAGTTAGAAGGACTTTGATAAAATGGCATTGAGATAACATTCAGTGAAACACTACGTTGCAAATACAACTTCAAAACAACGATATTAGCATTTATGCTCATTAACACTAATTTAGAACTACAAACAGAGATCGGGACAGATACAACAGCTTCCCACACACAGTCTCTTATGTCTCTTAGTAATGTTACCTCTTGTAAAGTTAAATTTTCCCTCAGAAATATTACAGTGAGGTGCATCTTAGCTTCCCAAATAACTCTACTGTAATATGGTGTTTGGACAGTGTCCAAACAGTTTTTTTTTTCAAAACCCTTCCAGTTGCTTTGCAAATTAAATATCTTGGTAAATTGCTGTTGTTCAAGATTTTTTGTGATGCTCGTTGTTATGTCTGTGCATTTACTAGCATCTCTCTCTCTACTAGCTCCAGTGACCAGAGTTTGAATCCCGCTCAGGCCATCTGTGTGGTATTAATGTTGATTAAAGTCTTTTTTTTTTTTGGCAACAATCAATACATTTACATGATGATGTGTTAGTCAGACTAAAATATGAAATCATACTAAATCGAATTTCTCAAAATCGGACTAGCATATCCAGACAATATGGTTGGGAGTCGAGCTATTCTGACATGTATAACGCGAAGAATGTCTGTAATTTGCTAATCGGCTTGGAAAAACTGCACGTCTTGTACCAACTTGTTTCATACACTTTGTTTTTCATAAAGTTGATTTGTTGTTTAATGTCCATTGTTATAAGTGCTATATGTCTAGCATTAAGTTGAAGTTAAGATAAAGTGCTTCGTTCTTCTACAAGCTCTCCATACTACTATTTTATGGTGAGGTTAAGTTTGGCAATACCAGAATTATGACAGAATGAGGAAATAAAGGTGGCTACCACTCTACTTCTTTATGAGCTTAAATCATAAGTCAGTGCTCACTACAGGATAAGGTGAGCTTCTGAGACACTAAATACTTTAGCCTTGCAAGACTACCTAGTCAACGTGCTGAGTGACTGGTGAATCAAACATCGCTAATTACTCATCGCGGAGTGGTTTTGCGTGACTCGTCTGATCCCTGCTATTGAGAAATACTACCTAACCTTTGTTGCCTTTCCTTTTTTCACCTCGTCATTTCTTTTTTTTTCTTGCAGGCTGTCATGTTCTCTCACCCATAAACTCACTTTTGTTGTGAAGAAATCCATTAACAGGCAATAATTTAGGCATGAACCATTTGTGAGAAAGGGCATGAGGTTTTGTTTATGGTGAGAAAATGATTTAGCTGCCAATTTCTAACCCACACGTCTGACAGGGCTGTTTTTAACTTAAGTTCCTCAGGCTTGAAAAACTATCACTGTGAACTATATTTCTGCCTGTGCAGCTGTTCATCCTAGTAGAACTTTATAAGTGTATTTTCTTAGTGAATCTTCGTACGCATTGGAACTGATGCCTTCAATATTTATCACTTATAGAAATGATTAGCCCAAAAATACACGAATTAGCCATAACGTTAAATCCACTGACAGGTGAAGCAAGTAATATTGATTATCTCATTACAATGGCACTTGTTATGGGGAGGGATATATTAGCAACAAGCAAACAGTCAGTTCTCAAAGTTGATGAGGAACAACTTTGTCCTCTCTGACAACATCTCCAGGACGCTACGAACCATCTGACTGGCGGTAAGTCATACCTTAGATTCCTTAGATATTAGCCACATTAC
>JAQMYJ010000010.1:14382718-14400074 GCA_030014305.1 Clarias laeviceps | reverse complement strand
GGGCATGCAATAAGTCAGGAAAGGTGTCATATTTTGCCAGAAAAGGCAAATATGGTGATATTTCTGCAAAAGAATTGCTAAAATTTAAAGCGGTTTAGTTATTGTAGTTGGGTTAGGTGGCTTATGTTTTGTTGTTGTTGTTTTTTGTATTTACTTATACTTTAAACTTTTGATATATTGTTCAATTTTAAGCATAAAATTTTTTGTTCAATAAAAATTTATTCTTGAGTCATCCACCATCATTTTGTGGCTTTTGTAAAGTATCGGTTCAGACACCGTTTTGACACCGGTACCGTTTTAAAAATATCGATTTGACACTGGTATAAAAAAAAAAAAAAAATGATACCCAACCCTACCTGTAGTTAGGAGCAAAGAGCCACAAAGCATTAGCTTGTGTTTAGCTTAGGTGCAGGATTTAATCTGCAGCACCTGACCTGAGGGGTTTTAGATTCCTTTCAGCGATAAGCACCATCTAATGACCTGTATAACAGTGTTCACAGTTGAGTACAAAGCACAATGAGTGTAACGTTTATCATTTAGAAAACATAATAATAAAAACAAATTGGGGGTCTTATTTTAACTGTTACACCTTATGAACTGTATCACAATGTATTTTTTAACTATTGTTTTTAGCTGTCTTAACTGCACATTATTTATTTTACTTACATCAGTTTTTAACCTTTTATACCTGCATCCATGTCGTTTAACCATAAATAACAACAGAGAAAACTGAAATGAATAACAACACATTATCACCATTGTTTAGCTGACATCATAGTGAATCCATTTAGATATGAATAATGATAATAGGACATATACTTCCAGTAATATTGTTAAAAGTCTTTTGGCAGCATTCAAAGTGTTTGTGTTCAACACACGCTAGCGTGCATGAGCGATAATAGGCAAGTTGTTGTTTCTCTGTCTCATTCTCTCAAAGCATTGCATTTTGTTTTTTTACAAATCATTTATTCATCGTGGATCACTAAATATTCATAGTTCTATAGGCAATACTCACGAAAAGCTAGCAATCCTAAAAAAAAAAAAAAAACAATGTCTGTCTTTGTACACATTGTTCACGTGACAAAATGACATTGGGCCAACCACTGATGCCAACATGGGCCCAATGTATGCACTGCCGTTGGCGCACTGTTGGACCGATGTCAGAGCACTGACAAAAGGTTACCAAGATTTTGCAGACGTTGGGCCAACAAAGTAGTGCTGTCTGGATTTCATTGCTGCACACAGCTTTTCATAAAGTAAGGAGATGTGTTTGAAAGAGCACATTGTATTATTCTGTTACACCCAGCTTCAAACAGTTTCTAAGGAATAAAACATGACTGGGTGTGTTTCTAAATGAAAATAATCCAGATCAGAAAATATATGTTTTCTGGGTGGTGTGATGGCCCAACATGATGTGCAGTTAATGTCACCAGTCTGAAAGCTATTACTTTTTTAAAAAAGCTTGGCCTGTTGCGTGTTGTTTTTTACTTGTTGCAGGCAAGAGCATTGAGTCCAGCATAACACTGATAAACTTTTTTCAAGAAATTTTCAATGCACAAAAAGAAATAACTATGAAAAAATAAATTACTTGCAAATTACCATTTACAAGGCACCACAGCATTGTATTGACAAGTATATATGTTGCAAATAAAATCAGCTGATCTTATTTTGTGGCATGATAGTGGCAGCATAGAGGACATTGTGCTCCATGTGTGCCAATGTGTATACATTATACTGTATGACATGTTTGTATTGGTTAAATCAGGGTTGCATTAAATATAATAAACCACATTTTGGTAATCAGTGAATTTGTTTAGTTTAACTATTCTTTGCTCTAAGAAACTGAATCAAACCACCAAACAATGAACCTCACAAGACATTTAAATGTAGGAATCAAAGTTGTGTTTTAGATTATCATTAAAATAGTCCTATTAATGAATAAATTCATGCACTGATTATACCGTAGCATTAATTCCATCTGAACGTGGGGCTTAAAGAAATGTCTTATAGATTCCATTTATTAAATCATATTGTGTATCAGAAAAAAATACAAATACTCCATGCCATTTACAAATGTGAAAATACAAGCTGTGTATTTAATTTTTTTCAGCTTTAATTTTTCTCAGCTCTATCTTTTTTCCCCTCTGCCTGTAAATGATGGTTTTTAGTTTTAAACTAAAACACTAAGGTGTTTCTATATCACACCAACTCACTTGTTAATTACAGTAGAAGCCAAGCCTAGATTTTTTTTGTTTGTTTGTCTTTTTGGTTTTGTGTGTTGTGTGTTTTACAACTTTATTGTACCTGTATTGCCTTAATCCCCTTGTTCTGCCTAATTCTCCAAGATTTTCCTCATGCTGTAGTTTTCACTTCAATAAAATGGGCTGCTTTGAAGAAAACACTACAATAGTTCCTAGTTATCTTGGCAGATTCGCTAGGGTTCAGTACCATCGGAGCTTGGATTAATATTGAAATGAAATCCAAAGCTGCCCATATATAACCAATTTTCCTGGATGAATTGTACAAATCTGAAAGGAAATTGACCGTAAATGATGACTTGATCACTTAAGCTAAAGGAGGAGCCTCTTATCTCAGGCTAAGCATGCACAAAAAGCACTGTAATTTTAACAAGCGACTGTTATCCTTGCCCCTCACTCTGATCTTATCAGTTCGTAACTTGTAGTCACGATAGATACCTATGAGCAGAAGATTGCATACACTTCTCATGATCATGAATGCCAATATTGTCCTTGCTATTAATTTTGTTGACTGATCTTTTTATAGGCTGGATTAATTGTACTCTACCCATCTTTATTTTTAACAGTGCAGAGTCAAAAATATACTGTACATATAGTACAACTAATATTTGGTTGAATGTTCCTTAGAAAGTTTTATGCTTATCACATGTTTTTGGTAGCCATCAGCAACCTTCAGGCAGAAAGGATGTTTTATCGCTCTTGGCAGAATTATTATTGTTTAAATAAATTTGTTGGCTTCGTGGCACAATCCAGCCTAATTCTAAACCATTTCAACTGTCTAGCTGATAATTTAAGGTTCAAGTGAATAATTCTAAGGTAGACTTTCATTTTGATTAATCCATCCACTTTGTGCAATGCACCAGGTCCACAGCATGAAAACCTGCCCCAAGTCAGGATGCTACCACCACAATGCTTACCACAAATAGTGTCCTTCAGGTCAAATGCCTTAGCTTTACTTCTCTAAACATGCCTCTGGTCAAGTTGTTCCTCCAGAAGGCTTTGTCTTAGCTGCAAACTTTAGTCATGGTTAACTGTAGACAGTAACACCATAGGCCTTGGTGGTTCCTTGTTCCTGGGTTGTTCCTGACCATCTAAGTCATTTTCCTCTCAGCTGAGGGTGAAATTGTGGGTCTTTTTCCAGACTTTGACAAAGTGACTGTGCCTCCAAAAGACTTGTAGCTACATACAATAGTTTGAACTGATTTTGGAATCCGCAGTGGAAATGGGAAATTCTACTGTCCTCTTTCTCACATCTGCATTCAGCTCCTTGGACGCTCCCATAATTCTCTGTGTTGGTCAATTCTATGATTGCCATCAAACAAACCCTTTTATATATTCAGCACAGAGATAATACCAGCTGTAGTCAATCATTATCACTAACAGGAAGTTGAGAGGCCTTGGGCTCGGGAAATTAAAAGACATTTTGGGACCGTCAGCATCACTAAATAAATAATCTAATCAATTTGACAATGTGATAATGTAAGAAAACCCAAAATAAATATTGTGTTCAATTTCTTCTGGTTTCCTTCTATTAAAGATGCATGTTGTACACTTATTCTGCCTCAGGAAAAGCTGGTCTATTCAAAGAAATCATTGAAAGTACTTCATCAATGATAAGTGCATGTAAACTAATGACTGCAACTGTGTAGCTTTGTACAAGCATATTGATGTGACCATTATAATTAGTTTATTTCTATCTCTGCAGCTAATTTAAATCAGTCTCATCATCTCCTCTTTAAACACATACAGAACTGTGCAGAAAAATTTGACCATTCTATATACATCAGGAGACAGAAGCATGGATGTTTAGTAATGGTGTAATGACATGAAATCCTAATCTGATACAATATGATTTGATACCATACCATACAATATAGTGTTGTCTGGATACAAAATATTTCTGATGCAGCAAAAAATATGCACTGTCTGAAAATGCGTTTTTAGATTTTAGGTCCACTTTCAATTAAATAAAACATTTAAACACATACCACTACAATAATTGACATTTAACAATGACAGTGTGTATTAAAATATGGCAAAATTGTTCAGAGCAGTACAGAATGTTTTAGTTGCAGTCTATCAGTGTCATTTCTTTCCAGGAAGCCAAAAGACACATCTGAGGATTTGGAGAAATCTTGAAGTGGATGCTTCCAGCTGAGCTGCATTTCACAAGCAATACAGTACCAGTCAAAAGTTTGGACACAAGTTTGGATTTATTTTCTACATTCTGGAACGATACTGGATTTTTTTCAAAACTGTGGAAAAACATGTTATTTTAAGACACGAAGGTCAGCTGTTCTAGGAATAGTTCTTGCAAGAACAGTATTGTCAAGTGCTTTTGCAAAACTCATCAAGCACCATGATGAAACTGACTCTCATGAAGACCATCACAGAAAAGCAAGACCAAAACTTACCTCTGCTGCAGTGGAGAAGTTCATTTAGAGTTTCCAGCCTCAGAAATCACCAATTAACAAACAGCACCTCAGATTAGAGACTTTATGAACACTTTACAGCTTTATAGGCTTTAAGTAGCAGACACATCTCAATATCAACTGTTCAAGGGAGATTATTGCATATTTTGGATGCCTTCAGCATTTCTTTACAATGTACGAAAAAAGAAAAATCAGGAAAGACCATGGAAATAGAAGGTGTGTCCAGTGTTTTGACTGGTAGTGTGTGTATGCTAATGAAAAGCAGCGGTGCATAGTTAATATTTTTAATTTCGACTATGATGACAATACTTTTTCAGTATGAGCTTGAGTAAGTTGTATTGTTTTGTTCAACCCTTATGATATGAGTGATATTTTATCATAAACAGCCTTCTTTATTATACAGTACACTTGCATTGTTCGATATGCAAATGAATCAAATCAAGAGGCTTCTATGTAATAATACAAAAGGTTACATCTCCGTTGTTTCGATGGAGAAATACTTAAATAAACACCACTTCTATTAGCTTGCCACAATCTCCTATTGTTATCCCCTTTGAGGGATAGAAATAATCACAGTCTAACCTAAGATGTGTTAGTACTGTTACTGTGCAGATGCCAAATACATCATGTTTACAGCCTTTTAGAAATAACTCATCAAATGACAGCAGTCAACCTGATAACACTTTTGAAATAAGCCACAAGAGACATGAACATGTGACAGTTGGTAAATATTTGGCCCATATCAGGATATCAGAGACACGACTCTATGTGAAGAAAGCACCAGGAGACCAGACTCTATCATTGCTCATTCTCCTTGATGCGACTAAGAGGATAATAAGCTGTTCATTTTAATAGGCTGTGATTTTCTTGCATCCTGGTGAAAGACCATCCACCTCCCCCACCTACACATCACATTCATTGCTCTCTGCTTCCTTTTTTCTTTAATCTTGCCTTTGCCTGGAGCCTTGCAGCTTTTAATATTTCCTGTAGAGTCTCCCCATTTGTTAGTTTTTCCTTGTTGCTCTGCGTCTCTTTACTCTTCTCTCATGCTCCCTCTTATCTTGTTACTTTGCCTCTCTTCCTCCTCCACCTCTTTGGTCTCGAGTCCTTCACTCGCATTCCCTGCCCCTTTTCCCAGATTACTTTTCCCCTCCTTTTCACCTGTCTGTTTTAATCTATTCTTAAGGACTTGCATTATACATTCCACCCCACTTTGTTCACTTTGTTGTAGAGGTGCTCGCTCTCATGGGGGTGTCAGTGTTCTGTGCTGAATGTTGAATTCCAAGGAACAAAGTCAGGCAGTAGTGCAGAATTGCTGACTGCTGCTTAACTCGATGTTGTGTATTAAATGGCCGTTTAGCAGGCAGGTTTGCCTTAAATCGGCTTGTGGGGACATATTTATTCTTGCCAAAAGGACACAAAGTTGACCAGTTTGAACCATTATTGCATGAGCAGTGAAACGGCTAGTGGTAGGTAAAAGACAAGTGAGGCACGGGCACGTCTTATTTGAAAGTGTAAATATTTTTTAAGTGTTCAGTCAAAAACTAATTATGGGAATGTGCCATTTTTTATTCAGTTTGTTTTGCCTTTAATGTAGTAAACATTCAGAGCTTATGCGATGCCCCAGCATGTAGTGTCATTTAGATGTAAACCCTCTGTTCTGCTCGACTTTTACTGAGAACAAAGAAATGCAGAATTTCAGATTCTTGGCTTAATGGCTTAATTTAGTGAAGTTAAGTTAGCTTAGTGAGATACCGCACACTGATCACATAATTTATACAGCATTTTTTAAATCTACATGACATCTCCTTAGATTGGATGAGCCACAAAATTGGCCTTTGTTTGTCTTTGTGCCGTTTTGTACAAATTAAGCATTCCCGAATTGTCTTGAGCCAAAGTTGGTCAGTGTACGTATTTAGTAAATACAACATCCCACTGGTTAGAGATGAAAGTAAATATTGTACATGTAATACTCATGTAAATATATACCATACAGTCATGTTCAAAAGTTAGTACCCCCTCTTTTAATTCGATGAGTTTTTATGTAAGAAAAATTATTTTAAAAAGTCATCTGATCGTAGCGGGTCTTGGCATTATACAACCACAACAACATATACAACACAAAACAAAGTTTGACTGCATATGCACTGAATGACAGTTTGGAGTATTTCTTGTACCCCAGGCTGAACCTGTAAGGGTTACCGTGGCTTCAGTGCCAATGTTGGGAATAAAGGGGATACTTCGAAGGGGGGTCATTGGGAGGAATGGGATCCCAACTCTAAATCAGTGCTCGGAAATGTTATTAGGCGTAGGTGTAACAAGGACTTTGTTCAAACAAAATTGCTCATATGTGAGCTTGGTACAGGAGCCCCTTGGGCTAAACATCAAGGCACAATTTGTGGTACTATCTTTAGACTTGAGGCCTCATGTTTTCAACACTTGTAAAGAGAGGAGCAGAGCTGTCAAATGGTGCAGGTTGGAGTCATTGCACAGGCCACCGACCTGCTTTACCGGGTAAACCCAGGAGAGCTTGCAAGTTGCTTGAGAGCATCTGGCAGAAGCTTCAGTGAAAAAAAGGATTTAACTCTCACCTGCAAAAGGGCTCATTCTTTTATGGAAGGAGGTTGAGGGCTCTCCTGATTCAACTGAGTTGTATTTTAGAGACACAAGGGATGGAGCAAAAAATTTTCATCTGGAAAAATATTCAGTATCTCACAAGGGAGAGACAAGACCATTCATAAACTCTGCTGAGCAATGGCAGGGAAGTTTTAACCTCTAAGTAAAGCATTGGAAATGCCCTTCCATTTAAGAGTGGTGACAGAAATACCTGGTGCTTTGGAGTCCATACCTGTAGCCAAGGTTACTACGGGAGTTAGAAATGTTCATAGTAACAGGACTGCTAAGGTTTGGGATAACACATCCCTTCAGTGTTGCTTGGAACAGTAATATTGGGACCCCGTTCCTGTTTTCAGGCCAAATACAAAGTAAAAATGTTCACGAGTGAAAATACTCTTGAACCTTTGTTAGACATCATTATTAGAGTAAGCTAATCCAGTGTTTGTATGGATGTGGAAAAAGTCCATGACCACTTGACTAGACATTTGTGAGAGGAGCTAGACAAAACATCTTCTGATAATATACTGTACTGTAGTGTGTTAAAAATGTAGCAAATATATTAGCCAGCTGCTATTATCAAAAGTCAAAAGCTCATAATTAGATCATAAGTAAATAATTAAAGAACTAATTGGAAAAGATTTAGTTATTTAGTTAATTATTATTTTTTTTTTAGAAAAAAAAAAAGAATTGTCATTGCCACCTCCTCATCTCTCTATGTTTACCAGCCTCCTATGCACTGGGTCAAATCTTTCAACATCTGTAAGCATCTGTACTCCTTTTGTAGTCCCAGCCAGTACATTTTGCCAGACAGTGTCTGCCAGTGGTGTGAAAATAGATAATTGTACTCATACCCTAGGTTTGTAGGACAGTGTGAAAATAGACTCCAAACTTTGTCAGAGTTGCAGTGACATGCAGTATTCAGATTCAGAGGAAGGTTCTGAGCAATATAGTGCAATGGTTATGTGTACAGAATACAGGATAAAAATGAAATACTGACACATAAATCTTTATGGAACTTATTATAAATTGCTCTTGCTTAGAAACTACTGTGAGTGCTACTGCAAATGAGTGCTTTATTAAAGGCTGACAAACTTATTAAACCCAGAGACAAAACACTCATATTCAGAAGTAATACTAACAGTAAAATAGAAATATGGTGTGCTGTAAGTACCTGATTAGAGGAATAAATAAATACACAGACACAAACAGTCATTTCTCTATTCACTTAAGACTCAATAATAATTCCTTAGTTTTCTTGCAACGTAAGAGTGCCACGGAGCGATGAACCCTAGTTTTTCTGGCAGCATTTTCAGAGAATGTGTTACTGAATATTGAATTTTAAATAAATTGTCCAGGCTGGCAAATGCATACTCGTTTTTGGCAAAAAAAAGTGTGAATGTGAATGGGTAATATTTATTATTATTATTATTATTATTATTATTGATGGGAGTCAGAACGCCCTCCATAATCAAACATCATTTTGAATAAACCAATCAACATTTGATTAATAACTTGTTTAACCACACATACATGTACAATGTTTCTTGTACTTTACACATACATGCATAAATTACTGTAGGATTCATCTCATAATCCTATATTACTGAATATATTAACCTTACACACACAAAACAGCTGTCAACGAAGCAGTACATTATCAGTGAAGTCCAACTAGTATTTGCCATTTTATGCATAATCCTTGTGACATATTAACTCTTCATGTTAACATTTTCCCTTGTTAGTGGTTTACTTACAGTATATACAGTAATTGTTCCCAAACCCAGTACAGGTCACCTTGAGATAGTTCGCCATTTTACACAACCACGTTGTGAGCATGTTATATATAACACACACAATAACTTATTTATTTATTTATTTATTTATCTATTTATTTATTTATTTAGGATTATGGAGAAAAAAAATCCCAAGAATTTATAGGCCAAATCCCCAGGCCTGGCCACAAAGAAATCCAGCATTCCAAAAAGAATAGCTTAGAGTTCCAAACCATAGTATTGAGTCCTCTCCAGGGTAGCCAGTGCACTACAAAGAATTCTTATATACTGTAGAAAACTAGGGCTCTTCATCAAAATGGAAGAAGAAGATTTCTAAAAAGCTTTGAATAATTCATAATTCATTGTTTGAAAGGCTGTCGTTTGAAACAACAAGGCTGCTCTAGATATGGTGTATTATTTGCAAATGTGAACACAAAGCACCACTTGCTGGATGCTATGGCTAACACTTCTCATTAACCACACGAGCCTTGATTTAGATGACATCCTGTCAACTTCTATTAAGGAAAAAACTGTCACATACTGTATATAAATACCAGTAATTCTTAGAACATGCATCGGAAGGAAATAATATATATTACATTTACATCGTTTTTTTTTTCATAGTATATACAGTATTATTTAAGGAATGATTTTATCAAACAAAAAACACAGACTAGAGTTAACTGCATTTCACGAGGTTTCTGGCAGTCGTGGGATTTGAACTCAATCCTGTTCCACCATGATTGGTTTGTTCATTATTTGTGAACGTGCTGCTTGTTTCAGTGTGTGGATGCTGCTAGAACATGCTTGCTCAGTGAAGCATTTCTTTATTTTTTATTTTTTTGCAAAAAAATTGCCAGCAAATGTGGAAATTTTTGGTGCATCAGTGCCCCCTGCAGTCATGGTTGCTTAAAATTAGTGCACACTGCCAACAAGTCCATTCCATCTCCCCTTATTAACTACACCATATCTGAGTCTCATTACAGATTTATGATGAATTCAGATAAAGTGGGAGATAAGGTCATTTGCACCTGTTTGACTCACTAGCCAGGTGAATATCAAGGGCCTCTAAGAAAGAAAGACTGATTGTATTATTTTTCTTTTTGATAAATAACATAGCTGAGATTAGCAACAGATGAATAACACGGGTCTTACTCTTTTACGAACTAGTAATATTAGCTATAATATATATAATGTATAGAATATTAGCTAGATCTAAGCTTAATAACATTGCAGAAACTCAGAAATGCGACAGCCTTGTAATAGCTGTCTTTCCCCTTTAGTGTAAGATAATGTGATAAAGGTAAAATAGCAAGATATTAAATAGACTACATAAATTATAAATGATGAAGAGATGAGCAAATTGGCTGTAAAGTAATGTCTGGGCTGAGGAGTGCAGACAAAGCAGTACTGCATGCAGAAATCTTTGTAAAACAGTAAAAATCAATAATATTCAACAGAATCTAAAGTGCAGCTAATTAAAACCCTGTTCTTTAAAGCAAGGGGTAGATGTTTTTCTCCTGGGCATCATGTTATAAGCAATAACACGCTTAAGGTTGAGCTGATGTGCTGAATATCACTGATGTGGTTGCAGGCATGAGAAAGCAACACACCTGTGCTGATATTCAGTACAACCTTGAGTGTGATATTGCTGTTATACAACATTTCCACAAACGCCTTTGTATTTATTCCCATCAGAATATAATTTGTTTGTTTATTTAACCTGTTAATTTTCTTCCACGCCTGGCAGAACTAACCACGATGGCGGTTACCAACTGCTATTTAGTGTCATTGAGAGGGTCGCAAGGTGGTTTAAATTCTTATTGGTATTGTGTAGCCATAAGGTGGTGGAAACATATTTCTACTAATTCCATTTCCATCAGCTATGATAGCTTCCTTGTTCAGGGGTTGAATCCCACGTAACATTAAATAGAAAGTTAGTGCACTAGGGTGTGCACTCCTTTGCTCCAAACCCCTACTGTAGCAGTGCCCCTGATGCCCAGGGTTTACAGAGGGATTTGGGATTTAGCCTCGCATTAGACGCTAGTTACCTTTGTACAACTCGTATAGGGTAGAGGCAATTCAGAAAGACTTATACAGTTATATTGCTTGTGTGCAATAACTGCTTCTGTGACTGTTTTCGAATGTGGGTTTTGACAGGCAGTTGTTTTTTGCAATTTTCCAATTGTGGAATGCCTCTAATCTAATCAGATTACACCGTCAGCACTAACTGTTGTATAAAAGTTTGGGAAAATCTACACTGATTATGAATAAATGGTGGGTATTTCTGTAGTCTTGAGTGTTTTTTGGTGTCCCATAGTGATTTGTCCCTGTAGTCTTCCTTGTTTACGTAAAAAAAAAAAAATGTGTGATTTTTTAAATACTTAAACAAAGCATTTTAAATGTAAAACATTACAGAAAAATTGCACATTAAATTGCCATTGTTTGGGGGGCTCCTATTTTCTCATTTGAAGCATGTCAATGAAACCTGTATGATTTCATATTATCATAATATGATTTCATACAGTAATAAGATATAAATAAGAACTTTATCACACTTTGATAGGTTGAATACAGTATAGGCACAGTAGTTGTGGTTGTGGTTAATATTGGTATTTTTGTCAAAAGCACTTAAATACCAACCAGCCGGCCAATCCATTAATTCATTCATCCATGTTTTGATTTCTTACCTCATGCACATTAGTGTAGGTGATGAAATATTTCAATAATTTTTCACTCTAGCGGTTTCTTTTTATATAGATGTTTGTAATATATATTACAGTAGCTTGAAGTAATGACTATTGTTAATAATAATTTTAAGCATTTAGAAATGATATGATACTGATGTGATATGATATTTAGAACTGTTTTTTTATCTTATTAAAATAGCTATTTATTGATTCCTGACTAACGTTCTACAGGACTGGTGTATTATCTGTAACTGGATATAGATTACAGAACGAGTCAAAAGTTTAGACACAAGTTCATCATTATTTTCTACATTATAGAACAATACTGGATTTCGTCTTCTTTTGCAAAACAATAAAATAAAAAATATGGCATGATGTCATTAATAAGTAACAACAACAACAGTTCATGAACCCATCCCAGGAAAGCCAGACGAAAAACCTCTGCTGCAGAAAAGAAGTTCAGTTAGAGTTCTTACTCACTCACTCAGCGTCTATGCCGCTTTATCCTGTATTCAGACAGGATTACAGACAGTTACACCCTGAATGCATCTATGCATGGCACACACATACATACACACTCACATGCTAAGTCACACATTACGGGTGTGTTCTACAATGTAGAAAGAAATAATCAGGAAAGACCATGAGAATAAAAGGTGTGTCCAAAATTTTGACTAGTAGTGTACTTTATATAAAATGCAGTGGGTTTCAAATATTATTATACATATTAAGAAACACTGTGCAGCATAATTCCCCAAAACTGGATTGCTGACTGTTGCTTCAGTTTTTCGGTTATTACAACATCGGAAACATTCCATTCCTGAGGCTGAATATGGATAAGTACAGGCTTAAATGATCCAACTACAAATAAGTACTGGGCTAAATGCAACCCATAGAGGGTTAGAGGTTTTTTTCTTTTTCTTTTTGGAACCCAGTACTGGGTGGAGATATAATAATGTTTAAATGATAGTGTTGGGTTATTATCAAAGAACAGTGTGAAAATTGTGTAACCATATAAAAAGTTACAGTGTATGGTGTTTCCTATTTTTCTTTATTTAGATAGGATGTACAGTTTTAATTTACAGTAAATACTCTACTTAAGTGTACAATGCACTAAGTTGTAAGTTGCTTCACTTGGAGCCTGAAGTCCTCACGCATAGTGTCATGCAATGTATTCTGTACTGCAATATAATGCAATTCACAGATAAAAGATACTGTATATAAGCCCATACTTAAAGTCTGTAATGATTATTAAAAGCTTTGTTTAATAAACATGGGGTTCACTTTGAGAAGTCAAAGTAATGATTGAGCACTATACTCAAAATTATACGGACACTCCTTATTATTATTATTATTGACGCCAGTTGTTTCAGCCACACCCACCCTGCTAGCCGATGCTTAAAATCATGCCCAGACTCTGGTTACTTTAAACATGGAAAGGTCATACAATGTAACTTTGCCATGTGTCACTTCTTGAAATTTCTGCCCTGGACAGCTGTAAATTCTATTATTGTAAATTGCAGGCATGTCAAAATTGCCTATCCTCTGTTGCATCACTCACGACAGAATTTCAGTCTGCCTCTGGAAGCAACATCAGCAGAATAGATGTGTGTCAGGAGCTTAATGAAATACATTTTTATGGTGATGCAGCTGTATAGAAGCCTAAGCTCTCTATGCGTATTGCCAAGTATCAGCTACAGTGGTGTAATGCACACCACCACTGAACTCCTGAAAAGTGTTAACACATTGTTCAGATTGATGAATCATGCTTCACTATCTGACAAATCTGGGTTTGTGGGGGATGCAAGGAGAACACTACCTACTGTACTGTACCAAGATGCATAATGCCTACAGTAAAATTTGGAGCAGGAGGGACAATGGTCTAGAGCTGTTTTTCAGCATCTTTCCATTGAAAGGTAATGTTAATGCTATAGAATATGGAGACCTTTTAGACATTTGGATGCTTTCACCTTTGTAGAGAGAGGCAGTTTGGGAAGTTAAAGTTAAATGTATCTAATGTATCCGTTTAGGCTAGGCTATACAGTTACTATATATTCTATACATATAGAATGTGAAGGATATATTCTATAGAAGAATATATTCTATCCTCCACCCAGGCCAATCCCTTCTTGGAATGGCAAGACGAATCGTATTGTTTCGGTTATACATTGAAGAAATTTGAGTTTGAGATCAATAGATGAATATGAAATACTAGATCAGAATTACAGCATTCACTGTCCGATAGTTACATTGAAATTTTTTTTACCATCATGGCCCCTTTTTATTTTATTTTTCAAGAAATCAGAAATATTGGAACGTGTGACTGACAGGTGCTACTTTTTGCACAGGGAAAGTCATCAGATCCTTTGTGCAACCATTGGGCACTGGGCCAGTCCAAAGATTTGGAATGACTATTAACAACCAGACATTGCACATGTTTTCTTAAGAAAAACAGTTATGAGTCACAAAATTCCGCAATAAACTTCCCTCTAAGAAAGTGAAGTGTGGAGAATGAAAGAATCTGCTTTTAATCTAAAACATGCAGGCTCGTTGGTCAAGCATGGTGGACATAGAGTCTTGGCTTGGATGGCATAAATGCCTCTGAAATGGGCTCACTAACATTCATTTATGCAATTCAATATGGTCGCAACAGAATAAGCTCAGAAGTTTATGGAAACATAAAAAGACCTTCAGTCAGTTGATCATGCATCGCACCTCCTGAAATCGAGCAGAACAATTGAAAGAAGCTGTAGTACAAGTTGGGAAATTAAGAATGCAACAGCTTGGTGATCATCAGTGGATGACCAGCTTGATGTAGTTAATGGAAGCATGGGCTGTTCAGCCAAACATTAAGTGTTATTTACTTTAATTTACTATAAGACTGCATATTCTTATACGTTTGCTCATGTAAAATGGGCCACCAAGGGTGATTAATACATCTAGATGTAAATATCAGATCTCAAACCCCCAATATATAGCCATTACAGTACTTTCAGTGGGGATGTAATTTGTTCTTATAAACAGTTATAATTTGACCTAAAGAATTAAGTTATATATAGTATAAATTACATTTAACTGTAACTGATTATAAGTGGGCAGGAGTACTGTATATAGTGCATAGCATTATGGCCTTGCACCTCCAGGGTCGAGGGTTCGATTCCCGCCTCGGGTCTATGTGCATGCAGTTTGCATGTTCTCCCCGTGCTTGGCGGGTTGCCTCCAGGTTCTCCAGTTTCCTCCTTCAGGCCAAATACACACAGGCTAGTATAATTGGCATTTCCAAATTTCACATACTGTATGTGTGTGTGCTTGTGTGCTCCGCGATGGATTGGCACCCCATCCAGGTTGTACCCCACCTCTTGCCCTAGTCCCTTGGGATAGACTCCAGGCCTCCTGCGACCCTGTACACGACAGGCGGTATAGAGAATAAGTGCGAGTAAGTGTCCAATACAAATATAATGAGGTATTATTTAGTGTATAATATGTATATACCTAATAAATTAGTTTGAATTCCGTAACAAAGTCAATTGATATTACACTTACCTGTGTTTTATGTGTCTGTTACTAGATGATGTTTTCAGGTTGTCCATCTGTTCACCCTTCTGTCATCCTGGCCATCCCTGTTTTATTTGTTTAAGCCTATGCTGCAGTGTCAGCTCATGCATTTTTTATAGCAGATGCATCATTTTAGACAAATGAGTGGAAGTCTGCCTTCCTCTTATGTCTTACAGTTTTTCTCAGTATTGGAGCATTTCTCGAATCAGTCTTAATATTTGCATAACAGTTAGTGCATTCTCAAAACAATTAGTACAAACAGCACAACACATTGGATTTCTTGCAAAAGCATGTACTTTACTCAAAATCCTTAGGTATTCCCTCAAAAGTAAGTTTTTGTGTCAATGAAAATGTCATCACCATCAGAATGACAAGTCCTTTTGTCCTTGTTTATATACGGTGAAGTCAAAATGTTGTCAGAATGACATTGCAGGCTTTCAGGATTTCCTGATATAAAATATGGTTTGGTTTACAGTAATTGACAATGCAAAAGGCTGAATTTCTCCTGTATGGGATCTATGAAAGTCAACAGCACAGCATTACATGCAATATTCACGTTATTTCATCTATTTGATTCGTGCCCACTGAAACAAATTTCGCTTTTTTTCGTGTCAGACAGTACGATTTTCAAACCAATTCCCTGCCATGGGAATTGTCTTTTGATTTTCGCTATGTTTGATCAATTACAGTAACAGCTATATTATCAGCATGTTTCATCAGTATATTTTACAATATTAGATTTTATTGCAGATTTCCTTAGAGCAATTTTTCTGTATATATATTTAAATCTGTTTTATTTATCCGGAAGTGAATTTTTTTCAAAATCATGTTCTCTGGCACGAAAAAAGAAACGTGTTGTCTGGCACGAAAAAAAAACTCGAAATTTGTATCGGTGTGCACGAATCAAAGTTTACACAAATTACGTGACTATTGCATGAAATGCCGTGAGACTGTGGAATATTGATTGTATATTGAGACCGAACAGGATTCAGACTTTTTATTGTATTTTTACTAGTGGACTGAAAAAAAAGAATTACAATATAACATAATATAATGAAAAATAAAGACACAAAAACACAATGGGGAAAAATATTAAATTACAAATGGTAAATACAGGAAACACCTCTTAGGCAAAACTGTGCATGCTGTTGTCTGTCTCTATACCCCCTGACGACCCAATCTGTCAGGCCACAGATTTTCATCAACATCACAGCAAATATCATCCCTTGCAATACAACATGAAAAAAAATCTTCTTGAGTGTCTAATCCAGGCTCTGCAGGCTTCCACGGTGATATCCTCACATGCTGCATCCAGGGCAGCCAGAAGGGACATCTGTGTATGTGGCTGGCGATCATAGACCTTCCATCTCCATGATGAGTAAAACTCCTCAATTGGGTTAAGGAATGGGGAATATGGTGGGAGGAATTCCATCAACATTCTGTTATGGGTCAAAAACCATTGCCTGATGGTGTTTGAGTGATGAAAACTCACATTATCCCAAAGTATCACATATTTGGCCGAATCATCTTGAAATGGACCCCTATCAGGGATGAGAGCCCTATAGAGGGTCTCTAGGAAGATGAGGAGATGCTGTGTATTGTATGGGCCTATAAGGGGAATATGAGTTAGAACACCATGCTCTGAAATAGCAACACACATAGTGATATTTCCTTTCCGCAGGCCTGGCAAGTCAACAGTAGCTCTGTGGCCGATGACATTTTGACCACATCTTCTGCTTCTGTTCAGACTGAAGCCTGCCTCATCCACGTATAGTATGAAGGTGTGAGGTGGTTCACTTGACTCCAAGTCCATTATACGCTACAACACAGAAGATACCCAATTAGTTATGCGTTTTCATTTCATTTCACAAGATACAGTTATATCAAATGTACACACATATTGTATTATTTTCCTAAAGCTATAGCAAATGTACATACTGTAGGTCACACATACTGTTACACTACCGTTCAAAAGTTTGGGGTCACTTGCAAATTTCTTTGTTTTTGTTTAGTGATTTATTTTCTACATTCTA
>JAQMYJ010000010.1:14343528-14366134 GCA_030014305.1 Clarias laeviceps | reverse complement strand
GAGAGAGAGAGAGAGAGAGAGGGAGATATTATATTAGTACTTTACTGATTCCTGAAATATCATTGCTTGGTGGGTTATTATTATTTATTAAGTATTATTTATATCAATATAATTGTATTCATATAAATTAATATATATATTACATATATATAGTATATATATTACATATATATATACTGCTTGCTTCTTTTGTCAATCTAATACTCACTCAGATCTGTTCTTAATATATACTGTGCTGTACATTTTGCTGACAGTTGTGTGTGTTTTATGGTTCTTTATAGTAGACACGTTAAGTGTTGAGCGTGATTTAGGTTAAACCGGTCAGGTACAGGGACCGGATTCAAAATGAGAGCCAAAAATGAGAGTGTATTCCCAAGATTACATTAAAAGTCTGAAGAATATGAAGAAATGAGGGGTGGAACAAGACTTTTCCATAGCACTGTAATTGTCTCCTTCATAATGCATAAATTTCCAAGGCTCTTAATTCTGTATATAGCTTGCCCTGTTTCAGACAAAGGCTTCACTATAACTGCTAATATACTGTACCAACCCCAAACTGGACATAAATCCTTTGATGCACATTTGCACTACCACATTATAGTCCTTTCCCCCCCTCTTTTAATGTGTTTGTGTAGTGTAACACTGAAACAGCTTACTACATGATTTTATTGTGCAATATTGCAAAAGGAAAATTTTCTTGACTTCAAATGCTATCACCAGACTAAAATAAAAATAAATAAATAAATAAATAAAAAAAGGCCAACAGATGAGACGTACCTCCACATGCTGACAGGTCTGAATCAGCTTCCCCATTAGTGATTCCAACTCATTGCTCCTCTTGATCAGATTGCTGAGGTTGGAGTCTAATGTTTGCTGTAAAAAAAATAAAAAATAAATAAACACAACACATTTTCTTACTTGTGCATGTACTGAACGTAGGTCATCCCTATGTACTGAGCATACTGTATATAATCCCTAAAACTCACTGACCTCCATATACTCTCTTTCTGCCCAAGATCTCCTCATCCTCTATCCTATGCTTGTCTGTGTAAAAAGCGACTGGAATGACCGCAAGAGGAAAGGAGACTTAGTAAATAAAAAAATAACTTGGCCCACTCAACTGTTAAATTCAGATAAAATAGCCTACTTCTGACATTGGGTCCACCTAGTATCTTACGTAACACATCTTTGCCCTGGAAAAAGCTTCTCTATATGTTTTATGATGATTCTTTTTATTATTTATCATTGCATGATATCTTATTGTTGCTTACTGCAAATTTATATACATACTGTATATCCGCATGCAATGTCAAAATATTGTTATATTTTTATATAAGTCGGTAGGAGAAATATCACAGGAATTCAAATTGCAGAAGCATACAGCAACAAAAGAGAGCCAGGAGCAGTCTTTTAATTATAATTATTTAAGCACTGTGCTCATAATCCCATGAATGAAATATGCTCCACAGAATTAACCAAGACAAATCCATAATACTAATTAAAGCAAAAAAAACATTGTATGTTACCATTAAATACCCACGCTAGAACACAAGCACACAAGTGTCTTATAGAACAGATATGACTATTATTATTATTATTATTATTATTATTATTACTACTGCTCATACTTATGAGTATGAGCAAAGTTCTAAAGGAAGGTACAAATAACCCAGTTATAAAAGATAAATAAATAGTACATGCTAAATATTTCTAAATCAAATAATAATAATAATAATAATAATAATATAGAGACAGCCCTCTAAGATCTGTTTATAATTATAATAATAATAATAATAAACCGATCTTAGAGGGCTGCCTCTAAAAAGATCTCTTTTCAAAATTAACAATTTATATAATGATTTACATTTTTCAGAATTCTGACTAATTAAGTCAGAAAGCTTAAAACCTTCTGCACCTGATTCAAAGCAAATATCTAATACTGTTCAACTAAATTCATTTTATCTTATTGTTGTTTCTGTTAGGCGAGTAAAAAAGAGCATAAGAGCTGCCATTAACTCAGATTGCATGTTTCACTCAATCCCTCATTCAATTTCTGTTTTTATTCCTTTTAACACTGTATGTGGTCCATTTTTCGGTTTGTTTCAAGAGGGCAGTGGGTTGGATCTGTTATTCCTGACCATGCCTATCCACTTTGTGAAAATGAATGCCGTGCGGAGCTCTACGCTCTGTATGTGCAATCCTAAAACTACCCAGCTGTCTTTGTCCGAGACAAACATGTTGATTACGTTTGAGACAAGCAGCTTTGAGCAATTTTCAGCATGCATGCTAGCTACATACAGTACATTTCAGAGTGAAGACTGGCCACAAGCATGTGTGATAATACAGCGAAAAGGGATTGGATTTGTTTGGACAGAAAAAAAAAAGTCCATCAAAATCCAGTTCACAAAGCCATAAATCTACAGAGCGAAGCATATGAAAACCTCAAATTACTAACAAATTGTCGCCTTGTCGATGCCTGGAAAAATCTGCTCACAAGAGTAGGATCAGAAACTGCCTGAATGGACGGACGTTTTCAGTTTGTGTGTGCATGTTTCTGTATTTTAGGAAGGAAGCCTTTATGCTTGACTTTTTATGGAGCTCGACCAGATGGTGAGGAAAAGAGTGCTGTGATTCACTCCTAGTTTTCCACTATTTCCAATAAACTATATTGTTATATTAGCCATAAGCACATCTCGCTCTAACCCAAGAAATTAAAACAAGGCTTTTTTTTTTTGTGATGATGATGAAAAATGGCAACATGAAAACAAATATGACAGCAAATAAAATGCCACAGCAAAAGGATTAATCTGTGACCTAATCCATGAGTCAACCAAAAAAGTATCATTGTAACATTGTAATCATTGTAACCTTCTAATTCAATGGTCTTTCCTGATTTTTATTTCTTTCTAAAGTGTAAAACAATGCTGAAGGCATTCAAATATGTAATAATCAGCAATATGCTGGTAACTCTAAACGATCTTCTCCTCTGCAGCAGAGATACGTTTTGGTCTTGCTTCCCTGGGAAGGTCTTCATGAGATGGGTTTTGGAAATGCACTTGACAATACTGTTCTTGCAAGAACTATTCTTGTACAGCTGACCTTCATGTCTTAAAATAACATCTGACTGTTGTTGTTGTTACTTAATTAACTAATTCCGCATGTTATTTCGTAAATTTGAAATCTATTGTTCTAGAATGTAGAAAATAAAATGGCTAAACAAAACAAAAAACCTCAGAATTAGATGTGTCCAAACTTTTGACTGGTAGTATGAAGTAGTATGATGTAAACTGGCAATTTAAAATATATAAAATAATAAAACTGTGTAAAACTAATACATTCATGTACTAGTCATTGCCATTTTAACCAATCATAGTACTTAGTTGAAATATTTTAAGCATAATATAGGGTATAATGACAAGGTTCCTACTTTAAAATGTATCAAGACTTATAAATATGTATAAATAACTTTTATACAAATATGTACGTATATGAGTTTTTATGGGTGCCTAATTATTCTGTGATTAAATGTATTAGCTATTAAATGTAACAGCTAAGCTGATGACTCCTTTTTTTTTCTTGACAAGTTTGAGTTATATGAAGCAGTTGACTAAATCTTGCATCTTCCGTTATACTTTATATGATAAGAAAATATGAAACAATTCATATTAGGGATGCACTAGATGTTTGGCTACCAAATACATAGACATATCAAGTAACAAAAAATGAACATATCTTATTTTGGCATGATGAATAATTTGTTTCAAAATGGGTTGTTGTTTCTGTTGTTCGACTTTGTTTTCACAGGCAGTGACATAATGCAGCAAAGTGGCAGGAAGTCATTCATTTGCAGTTTTGGTGATTTAGTCAGGGTTGCGGTGACAGCAGGTCAAGCTAAGTAAGGGATTTTGTCCTTGCAATAAAGCTCAGCTGGTTTGAGATTTTATTAGACATTTTTCTTATGTGGTGAGGATGATTGATGCATTTAAACAGACTAGTTAAATCACCAAATGCATCTGTTGTTTTTGTCATGTTCATGGAAATATGTTTAAATTTAACCTAGTTTATTAGGTTTTAAAGTAAAAAAAAAAAAAAGCACACATTACACTAGTTGGGCATCATTATGGAAACCATGGCACAGACCGTTTTCCATTAGTGAAGAATGCCTACTAGTAACCAACATAACAGTTTTGGTGATGTGAAGGGAAAATAAAATCACTGCCATATGGGACTCACAAATGAGCTGCTGTCACCATTGTAAAATACAGCAGCAACCCTGAATTAGGTGGCTAACACTGGCATACACTGCCAGTGTACACCTGCCTTGGTGTATCATTAGACCCATTAGTACCAGGTCTTACTGATGTTGTGCTCCTAGCTATGACTGTCAATGCCAACCAAAATGGGACAACCATTAGTATTGTCAGGCTGGTGTCATGTTTGTTTT
Organism: Clarias laeviceps; assembly: GCA_030014305.1. Classification (NCBI taxonomy): domain Eukaryota; kingdom Metazoa; phylum Chordata; class Actinopteri; order Siluriformes; family Clariidae; genus Clarias; species Clarias laeviceps. The sequence continues at coordinate 14,361,690 of JAQMYJ010000010.1, read as the reverse complement.
CCCCCCGATTCACTCTGCCAGGGGTATGTCTTCATAACATAGACATCTGTTTCTAGTATCTGGCCAGATCTTTGGGCCAAGGAGCCCTGGATGAATGCTTTTCAGTCTCACAGTTTCATTTTGTTGCTTAATTTTCCGGGTCATGTTGTAAGGACATGAACCTGAGGCTTCTCCATGAGTCTTGCCAAAAGAAATCTCAGTTCTCATCTCAGTCTGCCAGAAGCTGTGGGACTCCACGGCATGCATGTGTCATGCTTGACATACTGTAAGCCCAAGGATGTTTCACATTTACTTATTTGGCGAATGAATCACAACCAAAGCGACTGAGCAGAGAACAAGTAGGATTTGAACTTACAACCTTCTTCTGATCAGCAGTCTGAAGCATGAGCCACTACTAAACATTTATCATTCCCAGTTGCTCAACTACCCATTATAGTCCATAAACCACAACCGTAAGTTTTTTTTTACAGTGGTTACAAGACTATGACACCAATTCTTCTTCAAGGTCTCAATCATAGACAAAATGCTTTAAGGTTTAAGAAAACGACATCTAACATTCCTGGTTTTTGCAAATGTTATGCACAGTAGCGCTCAGGACCCAGGAATGGTTTTAATTTAAAGTTCACAGTTACTTTGTTTTTTTATTTACTGTATGGGCTTAAGTGCTTCTGCTTGGCATCTCATGTCAGGACAGTGGAATGTTTCAAGAAGCACTTGGCCTTTGCTGGAAGTCAGGGACACTGTTTTGTACTGTATGTACAGTATGTCTTCTGGGTTTCTCTTTGATTAAGATGTATATTATTTAGTTTCTATATTGTTGTCTTTAGCCAGTGCTTTTAACTACACTTCTAAGATATTTGCAGAAGCCTTGTATTGGTCTGTAACATTTCCTCGTACTTAAAGTGTTTAGCCTACTTTCAGAGTGCTCTACTTTACTTACTGGCTGCATTTTCAGGTTCCTGTGACTGCATAAGCACTTATCTTCCACTAATGCTGTCAGCATCGCCTCTGGCAGTATGGTGCAAAAAGGACTTTGAAGTCGTAGACGTGCATTATACAGTATATCTCAAGGTGACAACTATATATATGCACTGTATATATTTACACAATTCTTAGTCAAAACTATTTCACTCAGTGGTTTCAGCACTTCACTTGGTGGCCCCTCCATTCAATCACAGAACCACAGTAACACTTAGTCTTGAGATTATTAACCCTGAAACCCTGAAAAAACATGTCAAAAACAAATGCTTGGTTTCAGAGAAAGCCCCAGGAAGCCCCAAGCTTTTATTTATTTATTTATTTATTTATTTGTTATGGGGGCCAGGTAAGGGCCTTAATTAGTTTTGTAAAATTTGCATATTAAATCTTGGATATTTCTCATATCCTATTTCTATACTATTTCTCATATACTTCTCATATAATACATTAAAGAAACTGAGCTAAATAAATTAAACTAAATAACTAACTTTTTAAATTACACTTAATAAGTAATCAAATTATTAAGCTGAAAAGTGATAACCATAACCTCTCTTACCTTAAACAGTTAAGGCAAAAAGACCCGAAGACACTTTTGTATATTCAACTTGATATAGCTAGCATTACATAGCTAGCATTGTTTCTAAAGTGTCTTTAGCCAATTTAAATAAATTATTTTTTAATAATTTACATTAAAAACAATCACCTGGTGCATTGATATTTGTGTTATTGATTTCTTTATTACATATCTGTATTATAACTAATATGCATGATCATGCCTAATGAATTAACTCAATTGACTCCAATATAATTTTGTGATTATTATGACTAACAATTTAGAAAAAAAACATTAAGAAATTAGTGGTTAATTTGAAAACAAAGGAATCTGTTCTTTACGACACCATTCTTCTTTATGGCTGCTTCTATTTTTCAGATCATTTCAAGGACAAGCCAGAAAAAACATAAACTCCATGACCTGACAGTGTTCTTTGGTGAACTAAAGCTGAATCTGCAAGAGTCCTTATTCTAACAAGTAAAGGTTTTTAACAAACATGTAAGTATACGCACTAAATCAACACTCGCAGCTAAATGAATGCAGCACCCTTTAAACTTATATTCTTTAAGTACTCGCATGAATGATATTAGGTTGTGTATTATGAGAATACACAAAGTAACGATGATCGGGCCCAAGCACTTGTTGCTGAACGTTTAAAGCATTGCCACGGATGAACTGTTTGAGATATCAATAATCCCTTTGCAATTTTGCATCCTCAATGTCTTGAAATCATATTGGCTCGGTTTGGTGGTGACCATAAAAGTTCCCACCAAACCGAATATCAAATTCAAGTTGAATAGTGCAAGTTGAATATATCAAATTCAACTGCAAGTTGAGCCCATGATGTGCATAGCGAAAGCTGTTCAGCTCAATGAGATTTACTTGTATACATGCAAGTCCGTATAACCTTTGCAGCACAGGGTCTTCTCATGTGAAGACCCCGTGTCATGCCTTATGTCATGACTTTTTGAGCATGTTAAGGCCACAAAAAACCCTGGATGCTGGAATGAAAAACTTAGAAGAACAGTAGGGCCCTTCACATGACATCAACACTATAAGAGCATCAGCACTATCAGAGCTACAGTATGATGTCATAGTGCTTGGACCCTAATGAAATTGCTATTTACCCTAACTAATTGCTATTTACATTTGAAATATAAACGGCTGTAATTCTATAGTTTGTCACAATACTGGTGTAAAACAAATTTTATCAAGTGAATCATTTTGGATTTTGGAATCTATCATTAAATATGAATTTATTTATTGCATTTGAAACACTGCATGGTACTAATATACACTCATATATATGGGTCCCTAGTCTTCCTCAGGGATTCATACACACAAACATTCACACCAACGTGCGTCATACTAGCATGTGTTCATGAGATGAGAGAGAATCAGAGAAACCTGGGAAAACCAACACAAATACAGGTAGAACTTCCACAGAAACTCATACATTTGTTAAACCAAGCTCAGAACCAGAATCATTCGAATCAGGGATCCCGGAGCTGTAAGGAATCAACACTACCATCAAGGTGTCACCATTGTGTCTAAAATAACTTAAAATAAGGACTGAATATAGTAATTTCAGTTTAAGAGTGAGCTCATACAATGTCATCTAGAATAGATTGTTCAACATACCTTTAGTTTCTCAAAGCGCTCATTCAACGCTGCCACCTGGTGGTCGCGGTGGCGTCCCACCAGCTTGCAGAGGGAGCAGATGAGCTGCTCATCCGTAACACAGTACATGTTCACTTTCTCCTCCTCATGTTCAAGGCATTGCAGGCCTCTAAGGTGCGAGTCAGGCATTGGTTCAATAAGGCGATGTCCAGTAAATGGTTTCTTGTTGGGGTGTGTGGCACGCAGACATTCCTCGCAATAGGACACCTCACATGTTACACAGGTTTTCACAGCACACTGCGGCGGTTCTTGCTCACAAAACTGGCACTGCACCAGCTCAGTGGGCGAGGAGGGTGCAGTGGCAGTCGTCATGGCGCCTAGAGGGCTGTCGCCTGGTGAACTGTGGCCGCTGGAGGACAGAAGAAGTGTGGCAGAAGTCGAAGCCCTTTGGACACGGTCGATGATGTTCTGGAGGGTGACGTTGCGCTTGAGTGCGTCCAGACCACGCTGTGGGCTCAGTGAGATGGCATAGCGACACGTGGGGCACTGGAAGGCGCAGATGGCATCAGTTGGCTCACCTGAAGTGCAATGCGAGACCAGGATGCGGCGAGCACAATTGAAGCACAGACTGTGGGCACAGGGAAGCAGCAGGGGATCCTCAAACAGCTCCAGGCAGATCGGGCACGTCAGCTCCGACTCCAGGGTTTCCATCCTTTTTAGGTGAAGCGAAGAGGGAATGGCATTAGCAAAATCCGGGAAAGCCAGGCAGTGATCTGGGGAAAGAAGACATACCAAGAGAATGTAGGTGAAAGAGTTCACGCCATGGCATTATTTCCCATTCATTTTCATTCTTAAGCGGAAAATTTGCATTTCCAACTCAGTATCTTTTTTCAACATTACATTATAAAAGTTATTACCATGTTATCCATCAACACAACCATAGCTATGCCAGGCACGTCCTAAACAAGTGCTGGTCTTAATTAGCCGTGACATGTCCTCTCCCATCACTGAAACACTTAATCTGTGAAACATCCATCCCCCGCACAAAACATGGGTACATCAGACCAGATGCTTGAGCTCTTCAGAGACCCATAATCATGCCATTGATATTTAAATGTGTCACAAGAACATTTCAACAAGCTTCTCTTACTCTCACTTAAATGACATTATGGTGCTCATACACTGGATTTCCTTTTGTTCAGATCATTTGCCAGAGTGTTAAACTTTGAAATAGAAGCGATTGCTTATTTCGTGCTGTTAATTTGTACAGTAAATCATGTGTTATTTAGATTTTTAAACAAAATATATCGAATACATAAGGAATTAGATCCTTAAGAAATTAGAATGTCAATGTATTTCAGATGTACTAGATCAAATACACTTGTTTAGAGTGTTTGCACTTGAGGTTAGCGTTACTGACCTACTGAACATCACAGATGAGACGTTCTGGCCCTCAACACCCACCCTCTCTTATTAAAACCAAAATGATAATACTCAGGCACGCCAAATCATACGTACATGGTTTTAAATACATTTACTAAATTAGATTTAAATCAAATCTCAGTAGAACTTACTACCAAAGTGCTCTCCCCACCCCCTGAAAAGATTTAGCCTAAAGATAGATATACAGTATATTCTGTATATGAAATAGACGAAATGAAAAATAGTCTAACAGTAGTGACAAGTCGCTTCAATCCGATGGCATCTCGAAGAAACGATTTACTCTTTCAGCCTGCAATTTCACATTTTTCATAAACACGCATACTTTTTCACATTTTATCATTACCCACCAACGGATTTCTCCCGAGACCAAGCAGCAGCGACATCTCTCCTGCTGATGAAGCTCAGCGACCCAAATCGAGAAAGTGGCGAGAGGCTCGACACACAGAGCCTCATGTAGACAGCTTTGTCTAGAGCAGCCTAGCAGCTTGCATCGTTTCAGCCCTACTCAGCACACACACACACACACACACACACTTCCATTCTAACTGGCTTAGTTCTGGGACGGTGGCTGTGTCTAATGTCTGTTTCGGCCTGTCTCTTGCTTCACCTCCGAACAGGAAAAATAAGCTTTATCCCGACAATTCCAGGAAAGTCAGTTTCCTCCACCCTGTGGCTTGGGCAGCCAGAGGTGTGCGCGTGTGGTGGGGGTGCTAGGGAACAGAGGAACTGACAAAGTCATAGATATGTGAAGAACTGGAAGTACATTCCAGCACAGAGAATAGTTCATTTAAATACACAGCATATGCTGATGGAAAGCGGTTGCGAAGGTGAAGAATAGAACAAGCATGAAAGCGTTGGCATCTCGTTGCCCATTGTGTGTGACTGAGGTATTAAATCAGAGAGGAAAAAAAACAACAGGGATTCAGGCTGGCATGTACACACATACACACACACATACTTGAGTGTGTGTGTGTGTGTGTTTTTTTTTTTTTTTTTTGTCTGTGTGTGTGCAATTTTGCAGTGATTCAGTTAAATGAGAATTTAACAACAGACTACAGTGTAGAACAATTAGGCCACAGGTGGCAGAGGAAGGGGCTCGTAAACACATTTCGACATGCTGATGTTTGATTATAAAGGGAAATTAATGGGAATGGCATGTAGAGTGAAAAATGTAAAATGCCAACGGGATTTGAATCTATTTTTAAGAAATAATTTTAAACAACTATAGTTTACATTTACACATGTCTATAGCTTCCAGCACATTTTTTTCCCTTGTGAGTCGAAAATGGGTGGAAAATACGAGGCGTGTTCAAGTCAAACCAGGACTTGTGATGAAATTTCTCATGAAGGAAGGTGAAAAGCCGATTTACAGTACATTTACAGAAGACTTTAAGAATAGTGCAGTGATAAGACTGTTACTGTAGCTGCAGTAAAACATTGGAATGGTGCAGACGTTTGAGAAGAGGTCGAAGGTCACGAATGACAATGAGGTAGGTGGCTTGACGCCATGTGAACATTCAAATCGTAATCGTAAACCATGTAAATCGACAGATAACTTGCGGAACAGATGCATCTGTCTGTGGGAACTGTACACACAATCATTCACCAGCACCACTTGCACATTACAGGAACTGATATTTGCACACTCCTGACCTCACATCAAGCCATTTCCACATGTTTGGGCTATTGAAGGAGTTCCTTGGAGGCCAAAGTTTCAAACATAAAGCAGGCAGTCCGATAATGACTCAGGTGTGCTGAGAAAACGTTCTACCTTGATGGCATTCATGCCCTAGTGAAACTCTGGGATAAGTACTTTATTGTAGCAGGGGTTTATTCAGAGAAATAAAGGAATTTCATGACTGTGTTACATTATTTTACACGGTGTGACTTGAACGTCCTCGTAGAATACATTAAGTTACTATAATCCCTGCACATTCTCAGTGGTAGTCAAATTCTTACTAAATTCGTCCAAATAAGACAAACCAGACTGTTTTTATCCAAACCTTGCTTGGGTGATTTGATGTAATTATTGTCGAATTGAGATGGTTATCGACTGTATACCCCTAGTTACATTTAATTGCACATGAATGATTAACAGCTGAAAAGAAAAGTCCTTTATAAAGGCATTCGTAAAATAAAACAGGCCTACATTACAAAACACTCTCATGTCACTTTATATTATCCTACAATATGCAGCAACAATAGCAATTTTCTTTTAAATAATTGCTCTTGTTCCTAATAAAAAAGAACACTTTAGTTTGTAGGCTATAATACTGTATAAAGTTATGTAAAAAATTTAATTTAAAAACATTAACACTATTTTGCATATTTACTTTCTGGCACTTTATGCAGTGCTCAATGCAATGCATGTAACAAGACATTGTACTATATACAGTACAATAAATCCAGTCACATTTCTGTGCAGCTGGTTTCCCAAAGCAGCCTTGTACAGTACATGACCTCCTTCTGAACCTTTTCTGTGGCATCACATGTGTTCACATGTGGCAGAATCATGGGGCAAAGGAAGGTTAGAGCTTGGCCAGTTACCTTTTTAAAGGGAATGATATATGAAGCAAATCCTGCACATTTAATATTTTTATATAGATTCATAAAGCATGTTTTAGTCCATGACAGGTTGGAAATTCATTCATTCATTCAGTTAATCAGCCTCTGAAGAACACTTGGTGGCAGTGGCATGGAAGGAAAAAATAAAGCGTTCTGACTAAAATGTTGAAAATTATACTTAATATCCACCTTTATACATAATTGCTAGTCTGCCAAGTGCTACAGAACTAAAAAGGTCTGCTAAGCACATTTCATACCTGGTCATTGACTCGAAGTTAAAACATTCTAAAATCAGCTTACTGACTTCTTGTTTAAGTATAGTTTAACAGAAAACTTTAGTAATCTCTTGTGCGCTTTCTAGTCTAAACTTTTCGACTTCTTTGACTTTCCATGCTTTGAACATGAACTGACCCTTTCTGTGTTCCACTTCCTATTTGGCAATAACATTTTGTTCTTGTTTCCTTTTTACTGTAAATATCTGATTCCTTCCCACTCTTGTTTAAGCACGTGTCCCCATATTTCTTCGCTGTAAATTTTCCAAAGCTGAGTCTTTTCATTTCCTATTTTCCTTTGTTGCCTAGATTCATGCATGTATCGTCTCTGGTTTTCACCATATTCTGCCTTTGTATTTGTACAGTATTATGCTTTAATTTCCATGTAGAAGAAGTCGGGGTAATTTCAGGAATTTTAATATTTTCTTGAAATAAAATGTAGCATCCAGGTTAAGTATTAAATAATTATTAATATGCATGTTTTTACATTTTAATAAATTGAGCAATAATTTTTGGCCAAAGTTACTCTGACCAGTGGGATAAATTCAGACAGTATGGAAAATATTACCCCTAGACCCCAACATCAACAATTTTAACACAATAAATTAAAACTTTTTACACAGAAAAAATTATTACACAGAAATTACACAAAAATTGATGTCATGAGACTTGGCAAAACATGATTTTTCTGTTGCTGAATACAAAACACTGAAAGTCAAGTAACAAATATGATAAATGTATAAAAAACCGGTAGTGTAGCAAAATATTACAGTACATTTGTAATGGGTTAAATTCAGAAGTCTTAGTAACTTCATAAATTATGTGTATAAATTCATGTTTACCTCTTCTGTTGCAGGTAACACATTATTTGACAAAAAGAAAATCTTGATTTATCTGATAATGTTTTTTTTTTTTTTTTTTTTATGACTGGCATAATGATTGCTCCATGGCCAAAACTACCCCAACTGTCCTCCTGTTTTGGACCCCCAGATAATTATTATTTCATAATATGTACACCCTTAGACTTTTAAACACACAGCAAAAGCCACTTGTTGTACTATACTATATATCCTTGCTTCCTGTCCATGTGAGAGTGGAAGAACCGCTTGAGGGATTAACTCGACATGAGTATAGACTACAAAACTGAATAAAAAGTGTACAATTTGGCAATTCTCTTGACCTAGACATATAAAATATGCTTACATAGGCTTCATAAGTTACACTTGATTTAAAAAGGGAAGCTATTAAACTGCTAAAAAAAGATCAAAGAGTCATTACCAGGAGGAGACATTAAGGCATATTAGTATGTCATCATTTTAATATACTGTATATTCACATGTAATCCATGAACATGAACTATGATTCAAATGGATTTGCTCCTAATTGGGTTACATTCAATGAAAAGGTGGATAAATAAATCCAGAAATAAAGAGGTAGAAAGCCGTGCCTTATGAAAAAAAGAAAAAAAAGGGACTTGCCCATCTGCGTAGTTTTTGATGCAAGTGGTTTTGGCATGCTACAGAGAGCAGTGTGCAAAGTAGGTCAATGGCATTGACCTATCTTACATTATCAGTGCGTACATATGGAGTTTTGCTTCTAAATGAAAGCAGACCATATGTGAAATGGGAAAATCCAGCAAATGACTGATGAATGCATTTGCAACCCAGCAGAATCTTGAAGGATTAATCGTGGTTACATGGTTAGTCACTGTGTATGATTGGATGTTTACCTTATCGCTGACACGTGCCTCTAAGGACTATAATCACATTTTTATATTTTATAATAATGATGATAATAATATACAATAAAACAAATCCATCCATGATTGCCTTTTGGGGTAAATAGTTGACACGTTGACAACGTGTCAGCACTTGCTTTTCCATTTCAGTATTTACTTTCGGAATCTCTGGCATGCTGCAAATTCCTGTAAATAAGATCAAATCTACAGACCCTTCCTTGATGTTTACAGACACATCATTTGCACCGTCAGGATATACAATATCCAATTTATCTTGATAGTACTTGTGCTGCTTTGCACAATGATGTTCTCTAACTATTAATCTTGTCCTGTGCATTCGTCCTATTATTCTGCATTTGCCATTTTGCTGGACATGTTGTTGTAACAGGCAGGTCGTTCTCCTACAGTATGTATCCCTCCCAACCTGATGTGTCTGTGCCTAATCACGACCCCTTTCATGTTAGAATCAGCTCGAACTGAGCGTGCCTGTCACAACTAATGGGATTGGCTGTTGATTTGAGGACGTGCACAGGGCAAGCCAGATTTCAAAGGGGGGGAAAAAAAGCCTTAATCTGTCACATCTATCCTGTACAACATCTGCCATAGATCTCTAACCTGCTCTTCATGACCTAAATATCAAAGCACAAAAAAATGAGGCAAGGAATATAGAGACATTCAGAGGTAGGATGTGTTGTATATGTAAAATGTGTACATAAGTATATAAAACGAATGTTTTTCTATTGTATAACAAAGGCAAATGACATTGTATTTGCTTGAATTTATATTTAGCCAAAATAAAAACCTTGCAATTCATATTTAAATAAGCAAATTCTTTAATAGGTTTCAATGCAACAATTCTCATTTCTTAAACAGTTTTGGTGGAGGACATGTAGTTGTGTAAAAATGTTACTGTGTTTCAGAAGAGTCAAGTTATCAGGGTGCATCAAGCAAAGAAAACAACTAAAGATATTGTTGAAATATTGGAATTGGGTTTAAAAAAGATGGAATGCTTCTTGCAAATAAGGTCACATGGTCTGATGAGTCCAGACTGACCCTATTCCAGAGCAATGAGTGTGTCATGGTCTTGCATAGTGCTCTCTGTACAAGCCTCTGGAGGCAGTGTTATAATCTGGGGTTGCTACAGTTGGTCAGGTCTAGACTCAGCAATGTTATGTGGCAATAAATTTAAGTCAGCTGATGACCTGAAAGTACCGAATGACCAGATTATTCTACGTATATGTTTTTTCTTTCTTTTATGATGGAATATGCACTAGATAGAAAGCTCCATAAGATTGTCAAAACAATGCAATGACAAATCAGTGCTATAAATAAAGCTAAAAGCTAGCCAATGAAGTATAAGAATCTGCAACCTTTTATTTTAGCCAGACAGTTTAGGAAAATAAAATGTAATAGCATTAAATAAAGCACAAAATTATAAATTAAACAAATAATTTGTCAGCACATAAATTTATAGTTCCACCATCGTGTAATAAGAAAAAAAGATTAAAGATGAAAAAAGATTAATAGAAATTTTAGTGCCCTTGTACTTCTACTTTTAAAGACCTCCTAAATATTCCATGTCAAACCTACTGTAGAAGTGCTGGAAAATCAGAATAGAAAGCTGAAATAACCTTTGTACTGTAGAACCCTTTGTATTTCCATTCTTCCATTGTCTATATTGCCTGTCTTGTGAGGGTGCCTGGAGCCTATCCCAAGGAAAATGCAGGGCACAAGGTGGGTACACTCTGGATGAGGTGCCAACTCATCGCAGGACACAGGCATACACTCACACAGCCAGTCATACAAATTGGACAAATTGGAGGCAGCAATCACCCTGTGGAAACCATGCCACCAACTCCACGCTTGCAGACTGCCACCAGCCTTTGCACACTAAAACCAAAAATAGATTTAAAATGTTTTTCAAATCCTGTTAAACCTGTTAGGTTATTACTAATCAAAACACAGTTGTGTAATTGCTTTTAAAACTTCACTTTTCATTCATGTCTCGACAACACTGAACAGTTAATAACTTCAGTTTTATATAATTAAGGTAAAACCGTAATAGTTTGACTATATACCAATCAGCCATAAGAACCAGTTATGTTCGCAGCGGACCCTTCAGGGGGTTGTGGAGTGGGGCCTCCATGTATCAGACTTGTTTGTCTTTCAGTGGATGCTCAGTCAGATTGTGATCTGTGGAATTTGGAGGCCAAATCCACAACCTTGACCTCTTTGCCTGCTAAGCCCCATACATGGCAAACTGTGAAGCACTGGGTGTTCTGATGTGTTTCTATCATGGCCAGCATAGACTTTTTTCAGCAATTTGTGCTATACTGGCTTTTCTGTGAGATCTGACCAGGTGGTCCAGCCTTTGGTCCCCACAGGCATAGATTAGCCTTGAGTACACATGATTGTGTAATCAGTTTCCTGGTATATAATTGTTAAGCAGTGTTATTCAAATTACCTGGTGGTGGTGTCAGTGTTGTGGCTGATCAGTGCATAGTCATAAATGATGTATAATCATATGGTTTGGGTGACTTACAAGGCTACTTCCAAGCTGTACCCCATAGAGCCGAATGAGGCATGTCCCACTGGACTAGACCTCACGTACTGCCTGTGCATCTAAGGCACCACACTGCCCCCAGCTAATAAGGGGAGCAATTGCGCTGATTATTTCCAGATTTCCAGGAGTGAATCCCTTTTATTAGAAAAACATTGTATCGCTAGCAAGCTCAGACGTGTGCTTCATTTGCTGGGACAAGGACGTATTTTACCCATTTCTGAAGAGCTCATTAAAGTTATACTTAATATCTTAACAGCATCTTTAACAAGAGCTGGTACTGTGCAAACTGACCTGACACTAAGGTTACAAGTTTGCTAGAATTTTTAGTATAGCTTGTTTCAAGCAGAAAAAATACAGCTTGTTTCAGTGTTTTAAAACTGTTTTCTAAGTGCCATAATGTGTGCAGTAAGGGTGGATGTGTCCCAATTTGCATGAACCTTGGTGGAGACACATAGGCACCATCTGTCCTAGTCCGGCAGTATCCTGACTCCTCTGGCCATAAGTGGCGACGAGGCTGCTTGCATTCACTGCAACTTTGAACTGAAATGTCTGTCAAGGGAAGGCAAACCTTAAAATGCTTTAAACTAATTGTGTCAAATTTTATTCTGTAATAAACCTATTAGAAAGCGACTCACATTGATTTCCATGCTTATTCATATGTTTATGAGTTGCTGCCATGTTTCAAGCTAGCAAGCTGTTAAGGCTGCCTTCTTTGCATAACCTTTAAATCTCAGTCAGGGTCTATAACTGCCAGCCAAGCAGCCATGTCAGCTATTGGCATCACCATGCAGAAGATGTCCAAAACCAGACATCAGCATCCTGAAGAACATTCCTGAGTCTGTGAGGTTAGTGCAGGTGCCCATCATCAGCTTCCTGGGAGATGTGGAGTAGTTTGAACAGACAATACAGAGGGAGAGCTTAGCAAAAGCCTAGTTAAATGGTATCTAGCCATTTTGGAAGGTTCAGTAGTCAGTGTCATTCATTCATGCTAGCCCACACAAAGTCACATGGCCACTTTATAGTTGGATAAATGCAGAGGTGGAAAGTAACTAATTACATTTACTCGCTTTACTGTAACTGAGTAGTTTTTTGTGTACTTCTACTTTTTAAAGTATTTTTTAAAATCTGTAATGTAACTTTTATTTAAGTATGTTTTGTTGGAAGTATTGTACTCCGCTACATTTTAAATCATATTCATTACTGAGTAAAAAATAAATTAATAAAAAAATCATAAAAATAATGCAACGGGGAAGGAAAAAAATTGCACCCAGGACACCACCATTGATGGGCGTGGAGAACAAATGCGCTAAACTCACAAGAACAATGGAGACGGACAAAACAGATGCCAGTGACCCAGCTGAAAGCGAAATGCCATCAAATTCTTATCAAGCAAACCCCTGGTCTTATTGAAGCGACCACTTTGATTTTAAGCCAAAGAAAAGCCACAGATTTATTATGCAAACTACTAGTTTGAGATTTATATCTGTTTGTCTTTTTTTAACTACATTAGAATCCCCCATCCCACCCCCGCTGTTAAAAAAAGTAACTCGGTAACTTTGACTCTGAGTACATTTTTAATGAGCTACGTTTTACTTTTACTTGAGTAGATTTTTAGACTGGTAACTTTACTTGTACTTCAGTAAAATTTTACTTCACAATTTTACTTCAGCGCTTTTACTTGAGTACAAAATTTTATTACTTTTTCCACCTCTGAATAAATGGCACCCAGGGAAAATGAAAAGTGAAAGCAATTAATGAACAAGGATGCAAAGCATTTTTTTTTTACCAACTAACAACATACACAGATCATCCTTAACATTACAGTATGATCACCCACCTAATATTGAGTAGGCCTCCCTTTTTCAACCAAAACAGTGATGCACTGTGTGTTCTGATACATTTCTTTCACAACCAGCATTAACCTTTTCCTCAATTTGAGCTATAATAGCACTTTTATTGCATCATACTTAACTGGACAGCCTTCACTCCCCATCTGCATTAGAAAGTCTTGGCCATGACCCTGTTTGCAGCCTGGTAACATCCCGCAATTTGGCCCTTGTCAAAGTCATTCAAATTCTTATGCTTGCCCATTTTTTCTGCTTCTAACACATCAACTTTAGGAAAAAATGTTCACTTGTTGCCTGAAATATCCCACCCACTTCCAGCTGCCATCACAAGAAGATATTGAAAATATAGCTACTGTGAGAAAGGCCAAATTGTAATGGCTAGACTACTGGGTCAGAAAAACTCTAGAGTACTGGGTCAGTACAATTCCACAAGACCTCCAAAATGCAGCTCTTGTGGAATGTTCCTGGTCTGCAGTGATCAGGACATACCAAAAGTGATCCAAGGAAGGAAAATCGGTGAACTGGTGACAGGGTCATGATGCAGAAGATGAGTGAAGGCTGGCCTGTGTACTCTAATCCAGTAGAAGAGCTACTGTAGATCAGATTGGCTGATTGGTGTATTATGATTATATTGCTATTTAACAAATTATTTAACCACATTGCAATAATGAACAGCAAAAGATACTATAATAAGCAGGAGTAGCTTAGTGGTTAAGATTAGTGATGGGAAGTTTGAATCATTCGATCATTTCATCAAAATGAACGAATCTCTTGTTGAGTCATTCAGTTCATTTTGTTCTTTTGACCAGAAATAAAATATAATGTTACATTTTCAATAAAAAGACCCCCAATACGTCTACATACACAAATTATGGCTATAGTTCAAAGTAATTAAAATATTACAATGCAGCTAAGGACATATTATAATAAACAGAATGAGTAGCTCACCATCATATCTTCCAGTCTGAGTCGTTCTTTCTTTTGAATCTATTGCACTGCATAGCGTCTATGGGAGTCACGTGACAAAAGAACGAACGACTAGGACTTGAAGACTCGTTGAGAACCGTTTAATTCTGTTTTCTATGTACTGCACTGCATAGCGTCTATGGGAGTCATGTGACAAAAGAAGGAATGTCTCGGACTAGAAGAGTCATTGAGAAAGAATCGCTCAATTCTGTTTCCTATACATAACCTACGGGGGTGTTGCGATGATTTGCGCATGCGCGCCCAGTAGAAAATGAACGAATCACTCAACGAGACGACTCGTTCTTCTGAGTCACGTTAAAGATTTGTTCAAAAAGATGTTGGACTACTGATCAGAAGGTCACAGGTTCAAACCCCAGCACCACCAAGCTGCCACAATGGGCCCTTGAGCAAGACCCTCAACCCTTAACTGCTCAGTTGATTATGAGATTAATGTAAATCGGTCTAAATAAGGGTGTCTGCCAAACGCTGTAAATGTATAATAAACATAATAAAATATGGAAGCAAAATCTAAATAACATACTTCATGGATCATATTTAATTGCTAAAGATTAATCTTTTAATAATCTTTATCAAGAAAGTGAATACCCAAATGTACAACCAGTAAATAGTTGCCATATGACAGCAGCCAAAGTGTTTAGATTAATCAATTTTAATATAATTACAATAAGCTACAGCTTAACAGAAGCATGATACAGTGAGCCAATGAACAAACTGTATCATGTATTAAGGAGTATCATTACTGTACATACCATAGGGATTACATGTATCTTTGGCTATGGCTAAAAAATGCACAGCTCCATATGGTGTACATGTGTTCTGATGTGTACGAGACGAGGAAAAGAAAGAGAATCCTGTCTGTATGATAGTGGCATTTATTACAATAACTATGCCATACATCACTCATCACATTCCTTCATTTGAATGGCTCGGAATGTGTGTCCAAGCACACAAGAAGGTATCCTGGTTAATATCATGACTTGTGTGCTATGTGTGTTATGATGATACTGTGTGTGCAGGTGTATAGCGTTGTTTGGGTACATTTTTAGCAGACAGATTATAAAGGTTAATAAGAGCACGTCTCAGAGCATCTGTTTACACGTGTAATGTGCAACAAACCATAAGGACGACAAATCACCTAATACATGTGTCTGATAATGTACAGTATACACCAGCTTTCAACATTTCATTTGCGCATACTGATACCTTAAGGTAATTAAGTCACGTTATACTGTAGATGTTGACTATATTACTGTACATCTCTGATTCTGCTATAAAGGACATTTTTTTTTTTTTTTATGTTATCCCTGTGGTGGATGTAATATGCACAGTTCATGAATTTCTACATGCTAATATTATTTAGAATTGATAAGTTTTCTTCCATATTTAAAAAAAAAAAGCATGGAAAAATGTGCGCACAGTGGCGCAAGCAGCATGCGTCACTATGTGTGGGTGTGTAAGGCACGGGCTGTTTACCCAAAAGAACATAATACACATCTCATACAACATCAGACAAACTACAGCTGCCATTATGACCTGAGCTGTAATCATGAAATTACACACTTCCTGTCTCGTCTTGCTTTTTACCACACGGAGGGCAAATGTTATTACCTGCCATAACTTGAACAGAACCGTGCAGACAACATCTGTAAAACCACTTTGAACTGAAATATGCTCTAATACTGTATGTCTCAACAAACATGAAGCCTATGACAAAATCCATGATAATCCCCAAAATCAGACAGATCACCCTGGTGAATCTTTTCACACCAGACCGGCCTATTCAAATTAAGAGACAATCAGATCAATACAACAGGCAGAACCTTTCTGTTGTTGTAATTTGTCTTGGGTGTACCCATCATGTGGTGCTTTTATAATTGCACTCTTAGAAGGGGAGAAAAAACCCTATGGATGTTCAGATGTTTCAGAGTTCAAACTTCCTACAATAGTTCCTACAAAACTACTCGGCATTTCTGAAAAGTGAAATCATGTTTTGTAGAGCTAGACGGGAATATATAATTACTGTAAATGTTGGTTCTTTCCGAGAGGGTTAGATCCAAAAACACAAAGGGATCCTTGTTTTTTTTTTTTTTTTAAAGTTCTATATGGATTCCTGATAAATTGATACAGTCATAATCACAACCTCGACTAAGGTCATGCAGAGACGAGCAGCTACAGCCGTTGTTAGTACAGTATTTGCTAAATTTAATGTTTCATGCAAATGTTGATGTTCTCTTTCACACTATACAGTACTGTAGCTGCTTTATTATTTTGCTCCATTAAACATTAATAGTCATCTGGGCAGCGAATTTAATATTTAATACTGCACATTTGCTAAGCTGATATATCTTAAAAGATTCAGCTACTTAAAATTACATACCTTATAATTTATAAATAGTTCAGCATCCCTCTTACTCAATACAGCGTCTACATGGAGACACTCAGACTGCATTGCTCTACTGCACTGCAAGCTGTTACATATCTATCAACTGTTCATTCATCTATATGCTTGCATACCTCAGTGACAGCTCGTTGGTTAGAGATTTTGATGTGGCGGCTTTAGCCTCGACATCAAATGTCAAGGAATAGGAAGATTGATAATTGATATTCGGCACAAGTGATGAATCAGCCTTGGAGCTCAGACATCTGAATGTTGATAGAAAGATGGAAAGTTTCAGGAATAGTAGATAACGTACAAATAAAACTGCAAAATACAGTAAATGTAAAGAAGTTACACCTGACATTAACATTAAAACCACCTAATCACAGTAGCCTGTTGCCTTTCTGTTGTGATTTGTGCTGCATTGACTTTTCAGCTGGATCGCACCGGACGGGCTAGCTCTCGGTTCCCGCGGGAATAGATAAGTCTCAGGTGTCCATAAACCTGATGCCAGTTTATTGGTTTTCAATGTCAATGTTAAGGTTATATGATGTTAATGTTATCGCATACCATTGGCGAGGTCTGTGATGCCCTTCTTTCACTTTTATTCTCTAAATCATCGTTTTTAATCATTTTGTTCGATTTAACCAGGTGATACATCATACTGTTAAAATAAACGTAGAGACATTTGTTTATGCCGAAGAATGTCTATCAACCAGGCATTTTTGAGTAAATCAGATCCAGAATTTAAAAAATACGTCAATATTTCCTAGTAAACACACTTTCCCTGAAACATGGCATTCTGCACCTTACTGCACTGCCTGGGCGTGTCAGAACATCAGCCTTCAGGGTCGTACAAATCACCGCTGACGCCTTGTTCCTTCGAGCATTAGACACAGGATTATATTCCTCAGAACAGAATGCATTCGTTTGACGGCACAACCTGCACTTTGGTTTATTTAATAAGACGAGGCACATCTGCGGAATCCACTTGGCTGAAATGTTACATTTTTCATACAAATATTATGATTTTGCAATCCTGAGATCAGATTGTTTAGTTGTTATAAGATTAGCATTATTTCCCAAGTATGGTATGAGTTTGGTTGTCATCTTGGAGAAATTTTAATGGTTCCTCATCACACTGGTTCCTGATCACATTATTGCCATACATTATTCAAACAGCTGGGAAGAAGGAAATATAGTGGTATCTGTGAACTGT
>JAQMYJ010000010.1:14312723-14343517 GCA_030014305.1 Clarias laeviceps | reverse complement strand
AGTGTTATATATATCTCTATATCTATATATATATATATATATATATATATATATATATATATATGCCAGATACCTCTTCTCGTGAACCACATATTCACTTTATTTCTATTAGAAATAACATGCTGTCAAAAGGGGGGGATTTTAAAGATGCCCTCTGGTGGCAGAAATGCTGTCCGGCACAAAGACGGTTGGGTCCATCTGGCAATGAACCACTTATTCACAAACAGGTGACTTATCAAAGATATATCAACACTTTCAGGAATACCTGAAACCAGTCCGACTCCTTTGTGCTGCTCATGAACGGCTCGGCTTACATAGAAAGTGTATCTGAGAGCAGCGTGAGAATTTTGTTCCAGGTTTTTTTTTTATAGTCGTTTACTGAAGTATTTTGGCGCTGCTGTAGCTGTATTTAGAGAAGCAAAGCAAGTACACATTTAGAGATATGTGAAAGAAAAGACTACATTTTTGACATACAGTATTCGCAATTTTTTCTTTTTAAATCCAGCTTAAGCTTTTGAAAAAGTTCAATTCACATCAAGTGTGTGTGCCACACACTTGCATCAGGTCAAAGATATGATGAGCGCAACACTTGGGCCTCAAGAGCTCACCAGACGTGCGCAGTGTTTAACAATGTGCACGTCTGGGACCTTGCGGTACTGACACAGAGAGAAGACAGAGGGAATAACAGCTACCCTTAAAGGTTCACAGGTTTAGGGTTTCTTTTTTCTTTTTGACTCCTTTAGTCATGTCCTTAAAGAAACCCCCCAAAAAAATCTGTGTTAAAACTTCTCCATAACAATAGATGGCACTGTATGAAAAAATTGACTTGTGCAGACAAGCTGATCTGATCGGACCGGATTCAGACAGCCGGATCAGATCCGTGTCATCTCCTGTCACTGTCAGCTGGGTGACGTGCATGACAGTTTGAAGAAACAACGGAGCGCCCTGTTTGTCTGTCACAAAATCCTTCTCCTTTCTTCTTTTTGTACTGTAGGCTGAAGTCTGATAAGCCACCAAACACGGCATTACTGTGTGGCATTCAATGCCTTGCTACTACAATAAGGCCAGAGTTTAATCAGTAACATATTCCCACATGCACACACACACATATGCACACGCACTCACATCAACAAACACGGGCATCAATGCAAACTTTTTAAAGGTTGAACACTCGCAATTGCAATCCTCATACATTTGCACAGAGAACTAATGAGTTCATGTGAGGTGAAAGAAAAAGAGGTCAGCCCAAGCTGACTCAGGAGGATTGCACTTCATTACAGGAGCTGACACATCATACACGTCCAACAGCACTAAAAACAGCTCGGTCTGCTCAAATCGGACTTGCAGGGACAGCAGAGATATCACTCAAAGTGAAAAGTTATCCTAGAACTACAGTCACACTTTTTCCCATAAGATGTTTCATGTACAGTATTCCCTATAAGTCTGTGTGCTATACACTTTGCATAAATCCAATAAAATTCTGCTGCATCGGCTTCTACTTCCTTACCTTCCACATGGTTAAAATTCCATTATCCAGCAGCAGAGAGTGAAAAAGACAAAACAAAAAAAAAAAACTAGGTGTAAATGCTCAGGTTTCCCCCCCCTTGAGAATGCACTCCGGTGCCTTTCTCTCACACACTGCGTACTGCTCACTGAAGTTAGAGTGCGAGCATGTCCGACTTCGAGTGTGTCACTGGCTCTCATGGAGCATCAGCTTCCCCTGAAGTGCTCAGGAGGAGCAAACCTAGCATGTCGATCCGCCTCTAAATTACTCAGCCCTCCCTCTCTGGCTCCAAACGGTTCCCGGCGAGGGCATGGGAAATATGGAGTGGGACGGCTTTGCAGAAAAGGACCAATCGTGATCTAGATGGGATGTGATATTCCAATGGTGTGGGGGTGTTCGGCTGATGAATTATTATGGCAGGATTTATCATGTCTCCCACCTTCAGGCTAGATTTTCTCTCCTCTCTCTCTCTCTCTCTCTCTCTCTCTCTCACTTATTCCAGGCATCTTAGATGTGATTGTCCCGGCTGATGACCTTTACGTTCTGTCTTTTGAAACCCGTGATTATTAACTCCACCATTACACTTTTTACACTTTTTTAATAGCTACAGTACGGATTCAAGAAGAACAAAGATGAAGGCCTGCTTCAATTGAAAATCTGTTTTCTCTGACATCACCTGTCTTTCTCCGGCATCTTTCCCAGCTGCTCGCAAGACAACACTGACAGGCGCTGTCTCTCGTCACTGCTGACGAGCCGAGTCAGTTTTTATTAGCTACTACTACTACAAGTGACGTTTAATGAATAATTAAATCGGTTGGTTGCTTGCACATCACTCAGCCAGCCATAAGTCATGCCATGAGCAAGATGAAAGGAATCTCTTGAGTCAATAGCGGGTTACTATGACCTGACATTACCCTTGAATGAGAGTGCATGAAGACCACCATAAGATTTTTTAACATCTAACACATGTCCTTCTGACTAGTGGTAAGATCCTTCGGCTGCCAGGTTTAGTCACTGACAGTTACAGTATTTGCAAGTGAAATATAATCCTAAGATGATCATAAACCATAGCGATGTTCTGAAAATACAAGGGGTGTTCAAGTCAAATCGGGACTTGTGATGAAATGTCTTGTGAATGAAGGCATAAAACGGATTTTTTTTCACGTTGGGAGACGATTTCAATCACAGTACGATGATGAATGGTGAAACATTTGAACAACAACTGAGTATGTATATGTTTTGCGGTGAGACTACAATACATTTTAGAGACAATCTATTCAAAAGTGTAATTTCCATCAAAATACATAATGGATGTTAACTCACCCCTTAAACCCCAGGACCCACTTTATTTATTTATTTATTTATTTAATCTTTAATTGAACTGTTTTATTAAGGTAAGGGTTTCTGTGGATCCAGAGCCTAATCTGGGAACATGCAATAAAGGAATTTACTCTGTCCATGGCAGGGGTCTATGCATGCATGTTCACACTTACAGGCAAATTAGAGTATTTGTTTTGCCTGTTTCAGGGAGAAAAGCAAAGATCAAATGTAGTCAAAATCAAACTGGGAGCCCTGGAGACACTACCTTCCTTACTTTAATTCTACTTTTCTTTTCTATTTGTTCCTGTATGATAAATTAAGCACATAAAAACGCGTTATATACATACATTATATCATACAGTATAATGCTTAACAAAAGTCGTAAGTAAACAAATGTTCCTAAGTAGCTATAGATAACATATGTGGTAGTGCTGTAACAGATCATAGTTGATCTGCACTCCATATCGGTCTCACCCTGTGGTTTGGCGTGTACCTCATGTGCACCACAGATTAATTGCAAAAGTTTAATAATCATAGTGCGAAATGAAATGTCATTGTTGTGGCTGCATTACTGTATATTTAGGCTTCGTTCCTGAGTGAAAAAATCTGCACACATTATATTTTCACTCAATCAAGCTGTCTTGTGCACACGCTATTTAATTGTATTCCAACTAGCTCGAAGTCTCTCTCTCAATCATTTGCTTTGTGCTCACCAGGGTTGCCAGATCACACCAGCAAAAACACCACTATGCAGTTCTGAACGCTACTCACTCCAAAAAAATTAAAATGATCTGTATTAGAACTCATACTATAGCTCAATTATATACACCCATACACAAACTTTCTTTATTATTAAGATAATATAAAGTATCCCAGTTATTAATATTATTTTTTTATTCACTAAAATGTTAATGAACAAATAGATAAATAAATATTGGAGATTCTGAATGTTGTGTTTTTTTAAGACAATGCGTAGATGTTTGTCACTTTAAGTGTTCTTTAAATTCTACAACTTATAAACTGAAAGCAAAATCACTATTATTATTGGTTGATTAAGAAATTGATTGATCGATTGATTGATCGATTGATTGATAATCAAAGGTATGATATTGTCTGTGCCAGGCATTTTGTATTCTTTTGCATAAAAAACTGCATTATATAAGTATAATGCATAACATGATGATGTCAGGTTACATACACAATATTTGTTCAAAAGAACATCGTAAACCCTGATATAATGACACACAATAACAGTCTATGTTAGAGTTTCTGAATTCCATGTTAGAGATTCTTTTCAGACATTATAATGTTATATGTAAGTTATAGAACATGTTAAAATGCATTGAATGCAGAGAATGCATTATGAATGCTAGAATATGTTACAAATATATCAAAAAGAAGTTACAGAAGATGACATTCCCTTAGAGAGAAGGATTAAATATTAAAAGTATTTAACACTTTCATATGGCTTATGAGAGTTGAACTGAAATTTCTGGTGAAACTGTTTAATGAGCAAGATTCAGCTTTAATGCGATAAGGATTACTCGGTGATGGTTTTGAGTGGCCTTTTTATACATCGCGCCTAATGTTTTCTGTCTCTTCACTGTGTGTTTTGGAGTCGACCCAATTTGCATTGGATTATAAAGGTTTTCCAGAGGGTCAAATTCTGCTTTTAGTTTCACAGAATGTCTGGAATTTCAAGGTCTTTTCCTCTTTGTCTTGGCAAACCCATTAAAGGACTAAAGGACTTTGTTTAAAAAAAACAAAAAAAAAACACTCAAGCTCAGTTCTCAGATAAGGAGGAAAGGCAGAGCATCTCATCAATACTAAGGTTCAGATCATATCTCTGAAAGAAGGCTCACAGTTACACTTGGGATGACATTTAAGTGGCATTTAATGTTGTTTAATTGCCCTCCCTTGTCTTTCTCCTGTCCCAGGATCTTAAAAACACACCCCCTGTTTTCCTTCACGAGGATCCCAAGAGGATTTCTGACGATAGAGTTTAAGTTGTAAATGTCCGAAAAAACAGACCGGTCGTATGTCTTGTGTAATTAGCTGTTATTTTGTTTACAAAGACCCCAGTGGTACATGAGGTCATCCTAAACAGCAACTAACCTCAAGGCGATCCGTCTTTGTCCTTCATTGCCTCTTTGGTGGGATCGTGAGTATATTACTTCTCTTTATGGCCTTTTACCACAAAAATGAGTTTAGATGGCTTTGCTAAAGTTTGACTTTAAGTCATATAAAATGCAACAAGATATATGGCGCTGGGAACAAACAAAGAGGCAGGAGAATGTCCGCTTGCATTTTTCATCTTGTCTTTTTAATTATTCATGTGCATGTCATTATCAGCCCATCAGAACGGCCAGATTGCTGTTACGCATTTCACTATCCTGCCCATGGTTCCTGCGAGGTTCTGTGCACTACTGGAAAGCAAATTAACTGGGAAAGCAGCTCCGGGGCAGTTGTTGACTCACTTAAATTGCTATATTGCATTTATTGACTTCAGCGGACAGTAGGGTGTCTGAATAACAAAGACAAACCAAGGGCGATATGAGGTAATGTGTTTAGTCAGGTATACGGTAAAGGAAAAAAATAGGTAACAGATAAAACTCGCATTTTTTTTTCTGTAGGTTCCCATAAGATTGTGAAACATATCTCTATACACACAGTTAAAAAGGGGTTTGCTTGATTCCAATAATAACACATGTGGTTGGGTTAATCCCCTCCAACCGAGAGGATCACCACGGGTGCATTAGCATGCTGCCTTTCTGTTCTGCTTAATGCACAATTCACGCTTAATGCAGTGTGACTGGAGCAGCAGTGATTACGCCTCTAATGGCATTTAGCACATCTGAGTGGATCACATGTCCAGCAGCACCATTGTCTGAAAACTCATTTTAGGGCTAGGGGTCTCCGCTTGGCAGAGCATTTATTTCAGAGGGCACATATTTAGGTGATTGGTTTCGGACTAGCGAGCAACAGGAGCAAGTATAGGTTTGTATGTCTTCTTCTCTCACCGATTGAGATAGCAATGTCAAATCTAATAGGCAAAGCCTGATACTGTATGTAAGACTTAAAATTAAAATATTATTTGATAAAATAATGCATATTATATGATGGGTCAATATACGTTTGTTAAATGATGGAATATATTTATGACAATTTTCATGTTATTTAGCCACACATCTGGGGGAAGAAAATTGGTGGTTCAGGCGATTGAGGCTCTGGGTTGCTGCTTAGAGGGTAGGTGGTTTGAGCTCCACTACCACCTGGTCACATCTGTTGGGTCCTTAGGCAAGGGCAGTATTAACCCTACACACCATACAACGCAGCCACCACATGTACTGTTGCGCTGATCCCAAGTCTGGTTGGAAAATGGGATTGTTGATAGAGTAAGGGAATCTGGTGTAAAACCTGTGCCAACTTTTGCTGATCAAATAATCTGATGTGACGACTTCTACAGTACATATAAGGGACAAAGGCCAAGAAAAAAAACTCTCTGTATTGTACACCATCAGTCAAAAGTTTGGACACACCTTCTTTCACAGTGT
This sequence comes from Clarias laeviceps, assembly GCA_030014305.1. NCBI lineage: Eukaryota > Metazoa > Chordata > Actinopteri > Siluriformes > Clariidae > Clarias > Clarias laeviceps. The sequence continues at coordinate 14,337,139 of JAQMYJ010000010.1, read as the reverse complement.
TATTTTCTTTATTTTTATTATTTTCAACATTAATACTGAAGATATCCAAACTATAAAAGAGCATGTATGGGATTATGTAGTAAACAAAAAAGTGTTAAACAACCCTATATTTATGATTGTCCAAAGTAGCTACCTATAGCTTTGATGACTGCTTGGCAAACTCATGGCATTCTCTGATCAGAGATTCACGAGTTAGTCACCTGGAATGGTTTTCAAATCACAGATGTACCTTGTCAAGATTTAATTTGTGACTTTTCTTGTCATCTTAATGTGCTCTTGACCATCATTTGTCTTGTGCAGAGGATGGGTGGCTACAAAGACAGTAGCCCTATTAGTGCTACTGCAACTACTGTACTTATCCATATACATACTTTAAGAAATAAAGGACCATCTATCTAAAAAAAATCTTAACAACATTAAATGTCCTCCAAAACTAAGATGAAACTGGCCCAGGAAAGAAAGACAAAGAGCTACCTCTGTTGCAGAGGATAAGGTCATTAGAATGACCAGTCTCAGAAACCAACTATTTACAGCACCTCAGATTAGAGCCCACATAAATACTTCTCAGAAGAGGCAGCTATATTTCAACATCCACTGTTCAGAGGAGACTGCGTGAGTCAGGCCTTCACAGGTGAACTGCGGCGAAGTAACCATTATTTCCGAAAAACAGCAAGCAGAAGAGACTTGCTTGGGCCAAGAAACACAAGGAATTAGATCAGTGGAAAAACTGTCCTTTGGTTTGATGAGTCCAAATGTGAGAGTCCAGAATTAAGGGCACACTAATCCAGCATGACTACTGTAGAATTTTGCAGCGACATGCCATACCATCTGATTTTCCACTTATTGGGATCAACATTTCATTTCCAACAGGACAATGACCCCAAACACACCTCTAGGTTATATAAGAGCTATTTGTTCATGAGGGAGAGTGAAACTAAATCAAATTGAGATGGTTTGGGATGAGTTGAAGTGGAGAGTGAAGGAAAAGCAGCCAACAAATACACAACATCTCTGGGAACTCCTTCAAGATTTTTGGAAACCCATTCCAGGTAACTACCTCATGAGGCTGACTTGGAATGACATTTAAGTGGCTGCCAAGAATGACTTTTTAAAGGCTGCCAACAGTGCGCAAAGCTGTCATCAAAGCAAAAGGTGGTTATTTTGAAGAATCAAAAATGTAAAACATATTCTGGTTAACACATTTCTGTTGAATACATAATTCCATATTTGTTCTGCCACAACTTTAATGTCTTCATTATTAATATATAATGTTTAAAGCAAAAAAACAAAACAAAGTCAAATCCATTAAATAAGAAGGTGTTTTGACTGGCATTGTATATTAGCAAAGGTTCATTATTAACTAAGCAGTAATTACTGACTCTCATATTTCTTCTACTATCTACCTATGGCCTTATTAGCCTTATTATATTATATTAATTCCTAAAACCTAAACCTTCCCACAGATCTATGACCTAATATACTATAGTTAAAATGAAAATGTCTATATGAATTATTATAGTCCATAATATAAATTGATCTCATTGAAGCAATAAAGTAACACAGTTTTGCTATCAGACAGTTATTACATTATGACATTTGTTGTATTTACAGGTAAAATACATGAAATTTAACATTCATAGGTGATTTATACAACTAATTAAACAGTATTAATTAAGCACTTATTTATTCCTACATAGTTACTGTTGCTCCCTATGAGTTAGGAAGTGCCTATAGGTTATGTGTGTGTTTAATATTGATACTTTGAAATGGTTAAAATACACCAACCATGACATTAGCACCACTTCCAGGTGAATTAAATAACATTGATCATCAATTATATAGCAGTAAACTGGTGACAGGATAATGGGCGCCCAAGGCCCATTTCCATTAAAACAACCTTATAAATGTTAGTACAACGCAGTGAAATTTTAATGGATTCTATTACCCTATTTGCCGTAATCAGTCTCACCAGAGTGTTTTGCATTTATACTGTTCCTAAAACCCAAGTTCTGTTTTTGCCCTTTTTAACTTCTCCATGCCTGCTGTTACTGACGTGACTGTTTCCTTGAGCATATTGACTGTAATGAAAACACTGGCTAAGACCTACTGTACAGAAAACCCTTATAAACTCACTCTGCACAATCATGCTGTATACAGTATAACAGTGGTGGCCAAAAGTATTGAGACAAAAGTGAAATTCAGTGTTTCAGTGACATAATTCTTTTTAAATAATGATAATCAAGATACTAAGAATAATTTGTTATTTTATGTAATGAACTTGCTATACAACAACCAGTATTTCGAATAATTAAGTCCTTTTTTAATTATTCCTCAAAACCTGCTGGATCTGGCTGGGCATAGAGTCTGCAGTACTCTCATGTCACCTGTTCAATCCCTTGCCTGCTTGATTGCTTCCTGAAAGTTATATACAGAAATTTGCCACCAAAGTTGAAAACTCCCTAGTTTGAATCATTTTTCTGCATGCGTACACCCTGTCAGAGAGTAAAAGTCCTGCCGCATATATTGTTCCATTAACTTAACCAGCTGATTCTAATTAGCACTTTATCCAGATTTGCTCGAACTAATTCATGACATCACCTGTTTTGTGTTTACAGTTATATGCAATTACTGTACATACTGCAGTGTATTGCACTTGTAAAATGTGCTGAAAGGTTGGAGATGGAAGCAGATGTCTATACAAATATATAACATGCATTGGATCCGTTTTTATATTTAGTAAAGATTTTTAATTTGACAAGATTCCTGTGGTAAGAAGAACATTTAAACATTTGAACAGCTGCTTTCGAAACGGCTAGAAGATCTGCTGTGTTAAATGTCAACGTCCAATTTAATTATTCATTTTAGTATTAAAGATGCAAGAGTATGACCTTCTGTTTATTTAATTAATTTTACATAAGCCTTTCTTTCTATGTATTGCAGGCTGAATACTATTACCACCAAGCAAAGATGATTCTTCGTTTTCTATCTTATCCGGGTCAATCTGATAATGCGTGTTACACAATACAGAAATCACAGAAATCATGAGGATGAAGGAACACATCAGATTTACTTTGTCTAAACAAAGCTGCTTTCCTTCCACTTGGTTTAATCAGTAACAGAGCATGAAGTAAGCGTATAAACAGCAAGAGATGGTCTGGGCTTCCTGGGACTTCTGAGATTTTATAACCCTGCATCATTTGTATCTGAAACTGTGTAATTAGACCAGAGTGCAAATACCAAAATGAATTATAGCTTGAAGTTGGATGCTGACATAAAATCAATCAGTAAGATGTTGTCAGAGCAGGATGCCAGTTGGTATAACAGCTTGTAGCTTGTAAAGTCTATGGGTTTTTTTCTGGTATAATGGTTTAGCATGGCCAAGCCATCCATCTATTCAGGAAAAAAAAAAGGAATTCACATTTTAGCATCTGCACCACATCATGTGTTAATTATTTATTAGTTGGCTTATTTGCTGAGATGTTTCCTTTTAAACTAAGAAACACCAGAGACCATATATGAAAGAAAATGGTGACTACAGGGGATCTGTCTCATGATGCAGGATATTGTAGTTGTCTTTTAGCTTTGTTTTACTTAAATCTGGATTTTCTATTTCACAGTGTCTTAAGGCGACTTCTAAAAGGAAGAACAAGCGCTTCAGAGCTGAAGAGTAAAAAAGGGAATAAAAACAGTGGTATCCAAAATTATAAAAAGATTACTTAAACACTAATTATAAAAAGATAAACTTGTACACTAAAAAACTCGAAATATTAAGGTAAAGAAAATCAATCATGTTAAGGTCAAAGTCCTTGGTTTAGAAATCTAGTCGTTAAATGATCAGCTAACTCAAATTTTTTACTTAAAAACTTGAAATTTGTTCACATTACTTACTGTAACTTTTCATTGTTAGTCAAAAAAACTACTGGGGCATGACCTCCACAAGACCTCTCTGGGAGTGCTGTGGTGTCTGGCACCAGGACGTTTGCGGCAGATCCTTTGGATGCTGTGGGTTGATGGGTGTGGCCTTCATGGATCAGACTTGTTTGTCTGGTGCATCCCATGGGTGCTTGATCAGATTGGGATCTGGGGATTTTGGAGGCCTGATCAACAACCTTGGGTTCTGTGGTGGAAAGGAGTTCCAGGGTTTTTCTATTGTAGCATGTTAATGATTTTTTTGATGGTTTGTGCTGCATTGGCTTTTCTGTGGATCAGGCCATGGGGCCTGTATGGGCCATGTGTGCCCATGATCCTTTCACAAGTTTACTGGAATATAATTGTCATTCAATTCATTATCAATCTTATTGCTATTGTTATTACTGTAATGGCTGATCAATGTGTGTGTATATATACTGTATGTAAAGAGAGAGATAGAGAGAGAGAGAGAGAGAGATAGAGAGAGAGAGCGGTGTGTGTTTGTGGAAAAATTGGAAACAAGCACTTTCCTGTATGCTTCTCATATTACAGAGAAACTGGAAGCAGCAATTATTTCCCATGTTCCAAAGCATTGCAACAGGAAACTCCAAAAAATGCTAAATAAACATTTCCTAACAGACATGTTACTTCATTGTTAATATATCATGTGGACAGTCCACCGTACAAGTTTCTTTTTTATGTACCGTGGTTACTGTGTTATATTCCAGACACGGAGAACGCAAGTGCAGATGAGATGGTTTATTTACAATGAGTTCAAAAACATGACAATCACAACTGGCACGGATAATCTAACTCATAAGTCCAGTAAATAAGGCAAAGGTTGGGCGATGTACAATTGCATGAACTGGGACAGGCTAAAATCGTAAACGTGGGAAGATCAAAACAAGATCAAAATCCAAAATAGCAGTCAAAATTCAGAAGGTATGGTAACGACACTGGAACAAGTTCACAGGGAGCATTTACTTCGCGAGGACCGGAAGTACGCAAGTCCTTTTTATCTGTGTCCTGTAATTAGTCTCAGGTGTGCTAGTACTGTACTGTACTTAGGTGGGCCAGAGCGTTGCTGTTGGGAGTTGTAGTTCTTGTTTGTAGTTCTGACACTATGGAAACAAGAACTTATAGGAAATACTGTAGTGCAGCTTGCAGATCAAACTACTGTCAGAGCTAGTGAATTAAAAATTAATCAACACCTTTGGACCAATCAAGAGAAAGAATACAATTATCATATAATATTTATGTGAAAATGTACAGTATAACTTATATCAGCATGACACATCAGTCACCTTAACAGCCACACAAATCTTGGTTTAGTTTTGTTGTCCAGGACATAATTTATATACTGTATGGTTGCAATTGTCAGGCCCTTGAGCAGCTACCTTAAATGGTATCTGCTCCGGGGTGCCATATTGTGAATGACCCTGCGGTCTGACCGAAGCTATGCTGGGATATGCGAAGAAAGAATTTTAGAATTTTACTGTGCAATAATGTTTATGTGACAAATATAGGCTTAACTTAAATATTCATACAGAATTTACAATTCCATCCATCTAGGAACCCCTGTAGTCCAACCAGGGGCCAATGGTGACCATTGTATTAATTCCCATCTTGTACTGTACAATCATGGCACTATATCAACATTCACACACTACGGGCAATTTGTGAGCACCAATTAGGCTAAACTGCATGCCTTTGGACTGTGGAAGGAAACCCACCAAGCACGGGGAGAACATGCAAACTCCATGCACGCAGACCCGATGCGGGAATCGAACCCAGGCAACAGTGCCAACCACTAAGCCACCGTGCTAACTTTTAGACTCTAAGTCACACATAACACATTTACCAAAGTCTTTGACCCAAATACGTTACAGCACAAAGATAATATGAGTGCTTACAATACAGTACCAGAGTTGCAGTAATTAAATGAACTTTATTTTTCTCAGCTATGCGTTAGATTCTGTAATATGTAATATGTAATATGTTTAGATTCTGTTAAACGTCAGGTTTTTTAAATAAAATTATTTACTAATAATTAAATAAAATTTTATATTCTACAAAACAAACAGTTCAGTGGAGAGTTCCATTTCATTTAGAAGTGATTGGTTTAAAAGGTTAATTCTGCTCAGGATTGCTGTAAACTATTATTCTCAGATAAAAACATCTTTATCGAGTTTTAACGGCTGTAGTGTCTGTCAAAAAAAACAAACAATGAATGTAAGCGCAATTGCTGTTGAGTTTAGTTCTTAAGAAAGTATATGTTTTTCTGATGGTAATAAGTGCCTTAACACTCTCCCCATAGCTACAGTATGTTGGTTCTCCCAGTGAGCAACAGTAATGAAGGGTTTAATTTTCTGGCCTCTTTCAGATGGTTTTGATTCATTGCGCCTTCCCATGACCATGCTCTCTGGCCAAAACATAATGTTCCACTAAGCTCTTGATAATGTTATCCTCAGCCACTGGCTAAGATTGTAGTGCAAAGTGAAATATGGACATGGTTAAGACAGCTATCTTGTTCTTTGTCCGTACTGTGAATAAAAACAAAGCAAGTATTTCTACAAAAAAATGCACTTTTCATTTCCAGAAAAAAAAAGTGATACTGACAGTCTTGTAATATTCCTTGTGCCTGGAGTAGAACCCTGCCTTCACACATGAAAAGTTGAATGTATTTTGCTATCAGTGATATTCCTAATGCCCTAGGAGTTCCTCTTTTTTTTGGCTACATTGATTAAACAGTTAGGAACCTGTATACAATGAGATATTTAAATTATGGTAATTATGATTAACATAAAGATTTAGTACACTGGTGAACAAATTATTTAATAAAAAAGTAAACTTTAGTGGATTTTGTTAAATTCCACTTTATGAGTATTCTTCTACCATCTAAGGTTTTGGACAACAGCGTTTCTTTTTACACAGTAGCCTAATTCAGTCAGAAGGCCACAGTAATCTGTAAACAGTGCTATCTGAAAACACCATTTTTTCACCAATTTGTCTTATAGCCTGTCGCCGGGGCTTCCCTAATCATTGCTCTACTAAATAACAGCTTCTTCTTAACTAAAGTTGGTGTGGTAAAGCAGGCAAATCACTAAAATATACACAGCAGTGGTTCTCCAGGACTACTGTAGGTTTGAGGACCACTGATCTATGATGTCATCCCTTACCAAAGAATATGGATAATAAATAACCCGACCAAATGAACATACTCTTGTTAGCATGCTTAGCAAACTGTACTTTGCAAGTATTTAACAAAAACATAATTTTAATGCCATTTTTAATCCATCCATTCAGGAACCGCTGTAGTCCAACAAGGGACTGTGGCCTCCAGTGGTAATTAACATTGTATTTACTCCCATGGTAGGACCTCTGTTTAACTTTCACACAATGTTTGCAATTTGGGAACGCCATTTAGCCTAATCTGCATGTCTTTGTGGAAGGAAACCAGACAACCTAGAGGAAACCCACCAAGCACGGGAGAACATGTAAACTCCATGCACACAGACCTGAGGCGGGAATCGAACCCTACCCTGGAGGTGCAAGGCGACAGTGCTAACAAGTAAACCACCGTGCCTGCATTCTTGTAATCAGCTGGAATTCCATAATATTGGCATCATTTTGTCTAGGAGATAAATATCATGAAGACCAGCGTTATTGATTTGAATGAGTGGCTGGACCTAAAATGCAGTTTATACCTCGTTGGTCAACCTGTCCAATCTCTTATTCTTCTGCAACCATGCTATTATGGAAACTAGAGTCTACCACTGTTAAACTTGGGGTGACATGATCATACATATACATTTAAAAGAAGAAAGAAAGAAGCGAAGAGGAGGTATTAAATAATAGGAAGGGTACTTGGCACAATATAGATCTGTAAATGTTATTCAATCTCACTTTATTTTTTGCCACAATCTACATCTATAGACTATAAATAAATTTAACCGAGTTGTATAAAAAAGGCACATGTTGCATGTTTAAGCTCAGCAATTTAAACCCCCAGCCCGTCTAAACAAACAAACAAACAATCTGTATGTTTAATTTTACCTAATAATGCTAAAATGATAATTCAGACCTAATTCTTGTTTCGTTTTCTACAGACAAAACCAAACAAAATTTTTGTTTACACAAATCCACATTCTTATGGTACTTGACAGTAAGCACCGCAAATTATAGTGTAGTTTATAAACTCTGCATTATACTTGCAGATATTTTCATGCCATGCACACAATCTCTGCCATATGAAACCAAGAAAATCTTAACTCATCCACTGTATCAGGCCATTTTTTTTTTTGCCTGCTACATTTTCTGGTACATGATGGCAAAGTAAAAATCATCTGCAATTTGATACTGAAACAGATCCAGTTTTCTCATCGGGAAGCAGCTAATTACATCTTTGTGGCTTTAAATCATACACAGATCAGATTTCTTTGCTGCTTGTTTATTGGCATCTACGTATGAGGGGTGTTCAAGTCAACCTGAGACTTTTGATTGTGCAGATTTGTCTACACTAATGCTCACATTGCTTCTTCGCTGGAGCCACAACTGCTCGACAAGTCAGCTGTTCATTTTCAAGGATCAGATGTTCTACTCACCGAATGTTCACAGGAACGACTGCAATGTGCACTGAGCCATCTCGGCCAGGATTGTCATTCACTAAGGTACAGTATGACCTTCTTTAAAATTCAGTGAGTCAGTGAGACTCAACAGAAAAAAGCCTTAAATTTGCTAGGGAGAATAAAGAATGGACTTTGGAGAAATGGAAAAAGGCCATGTAGTCTGATGAGTTCAGATTAACCAGACCAATGGGTGCATCAGGGTAAGAAGGGAGGCACATGAAGCGATGCACCCATAATGCATAGTGACCACTGTACAAGCCTCTGGAGGCAGTGTTATGATCTGGGGTTGCTTCAATTGGTCAGGTTTAGGCTCAGCAACATTATGTGGCACTTAAATGAAGTCAGCTGACGACCTGAATGTACTGAATGACCAGGTTGTCACATCCATGGAGTTTTTCTTCGCTGATGGCTCGTCTTCTCGAACTCAAAATGTGAAAGAGTGGTTCTGGGAGCATGAGGAATCATTTTCACAAAACGAACTGGCCATCATATTGTGTGCTTAATTAAATCTTAATGTGATTTAATAATTTTCTTTTTTCTTGGCCAGACAGTGTATTTATTGACTTTTTTTTTTTATTCAATTATTCATGTGTTTTCACAATAAAATGCCAGTTGTCTTTTCTGGTTTATTAAGGAATTCTTACTTTATAGTTAATACTGTAGTTTGGGTGAAGTAGTGTATTTACAGTATATTTCGGGGTTTGTTAATGTGATGCAAACGTTAAAGTGGTAGTTTGAAAGGTTAACTGGAAACATGGGGAAATTAATACAACTTAAGTTAGAAACAGACAGAAACTCGATTAAATCAGTGGGACTACAGATGCTTCAAGTGAGTCTAAACTTAACTTTGGAATGAATCAAACAAGCATTGTGATTACACGACCGGTGTGCAGAACAGACCTGAGGTACTTACATTCAACTCAAGTTTGATTTAAGATAAACCTGAGCTTAGATTAGATTTTTTTGGCAAACATTTGTACATTTTCACATTTAAGAAGTAAATCTATTATTTTTATTATTATTATTATTATTATTATTATTATTATACAGTATTATAGTAGACCGAGTGAATATGACACAGTTGAGGCAGCAGATTTTTAATACTGTAGGATGTCACGTGCATGCCATTATCAGTACATCTGCATTATACCAGCGAATTACCTGTGTCTCTGCACACATAACAGAACTTACTGGAAGCATTGCATGGTCTTGTTTCGAGCTGAGAGCTGCATTGTAATCAAGTTACCCCTCAAGAATGATTCGGCTCTACATCGTTGAAAATCACTGAAAATTCACAGGATGCTAAGTAAATAGCGTCGACGGGAAGGATGACAGAAGCGAGATTAGTCTGCAGCTTCTGGAGAGTAACAGCAATTTGATTAGGTGTAGAAAGAGCGTGAGGCTGCATGCAAATGTAAAAACAGCAAAATGGATAGACACTAAGGGAGGACAAAGAAAAAAGGGAACTTGCAGAGTTTCATGGCTAAGTATTAAAGAGGAAACTTCAGGCTGTTTGTGAATTAGTTATAATTTGTACACAGCATGTTACGTTAAGTAATAAAATTCTTAACCAAAGGAGTGTTCATTTAAATTGGTATATCATCAATACAGAATACAGTATATGCGAGTTACTGTATACAGGACATTCGATTCCACTGTTGTTCTGTGCTTTTCAAATGAACCTGCTTACCTTTACACTACACAGATACTCTGTGCTTCACACTTTTCCTTCATCCGTGTCTAAACAAACTTATTTCACTGACATTATCTTTTTCTTTTCTGCTCTGAATCACTGTGGGTTAACATGATCCCCAGAGGGACGGCAGAGGAACAAGCCTTACTGACCATCTGCTTCAAGGACATCTGCCTAATGGGCATGACTATAGTTGAAAAATATGCCATACTTCATGCAAAAAAATGTAACATCCAGTTAGACCATGACTTATCAAGTGCCTGCTGTTGACAGAGCATAGCACAGCTTTTGTCTGCTTTTGTTGGATCCCACATAACTTCACTTACAGAGCCACTGTAAATACTAAGGACAGCATATAAAAGATAAAGGCGAGCTTGCTGTTCGTGTTGGTTTTAATTAGAAACAGAGCACTTAGGTTATTTATTTAAAACTGATGTATGTGGCTAGACTAGAGACTAAAATGAAGGGGGAAAAAATCACAGCGAGCTAAATGAAATCAGCATGTTTTATTATCTGCCTACAACTGTTATTACAACCTATTATAATATGAGCCGTATCTGATAGGAATCATATTAAAAATAAATGCAGGAAATATTGTGATAAATTCAGAAAGATATTTGTTGAAGTCATCCAAGCCTTAAACCTATAAAAGCTTTTATCTCAAACTGAACTTATGATAAAACAAAGTGACAAAAAGATAACAAGCAGAGTTTGTTTTTCAAGCCTGTTAAGTCTTGCTAGAGTACGTTAGCTGAAATGTGTAAAAATGAAGATTGTATTTTAAAAGAAACACAAAAGAATTTCATACAAGTATTGAATACACATCATGCTGTCATATTTGCTTATCATTCAGTTCATGAATCAAACCCATCACACTCTTCTTCAGTTTGAATAGACTCAAGAAACCCATAGTAAAAAGGATAAAGCTATGGCAAACAAATTACTTTCCACTTTTATTGTACATTCTGCTCATGATTGATGCGGGGAATGCATCAATCTAGGGAGAAAGGCATGGGAACGGTTGCCAGGCTGGAGTAGCCATAGCAGAGGGACAAGGAAGGCTTTCATTTCGGAATGAGAAGGACCATCCCACCGTGAATAGATCAGAGAGCGTGCCTGACGTATAGGCCAAAATCGTGCTGGGAAGAAGGTCTGGTATCCAACCAGGGCAACGGCGCCGGCTAATCACTGCTGAGAGGCATAGAACTCAAGCTCGCAAGAGTTAGTCCAGTTAACTCCAAGCTTCTGGTTGTCCATACAAGGCCCGACGAACCAGTATGCATTTGTCTCTGGTTTAACACACCATTTGTTGCTTAACAATAACAATTAAATCTATGATTGACATATCTGTTTTAAATATCTAAATAAAGATAAAACCTTCCCCTTCATAGATGTAGCAACGCGATTCAGTTTGGACATACAGTAGACAACTTGGTTTGCTCTTTTCTTCTTGAGGCTTTAATAACATAACTGTCACAAATATCACCTTGTGTCACCTCAAAAAAAGTACGTTTTACCCGTGAGCTGAAGATGATAGATAAATGTAGTGCTATCTGTCCCAACAGCACTAACTGTCATTAGCCCTTGACAACAAGGTCAGTTGAACACTTTATATTGATTCAGGACTAAGTGCTATCCTGATGCAATGCAGCTCTAAGATGTCAGATACAGGCTTTGCACAAACATGAGTCGGTAAAGCACATACGGAGCATTTAAATGAACAGATACCGTAGGTAAGGTACACAAGTTGAGGTTATACTATGAATTCTATTAATTAAAATAAATGATAATAGTATTGTAAGAATATGGTATATAACTGTATATGGATGCAAGAATCAACCCAGAGACCCAGTGTAATAATAGTATGTAGAGGTTTTTCCAAATTGCCAAAGTGACAGAACACAACACAAATCTACCACAGAAACCTTGATGGTAATATGTACTGTATTAGAATGACTGCAATCTGCAGAAATTTTTTTACAAGCTAACCTTATACAATTCCAAATGTCCCTGTCCTGATACTAATAAACTGTAGTGAAAGATTGAAAGATAACTGTTGATTAACAGCCTTTTTCAAAGTAGCCACTGTTTTCCTTGATGAAAGCTTCGAACACTGTTGCCAGCCAACAAGAGCTCAGCGTTTATGGGAACCCCTTCAAGAATGTTGGAAACTCTTTCCAGGTGACTACCTCATAAATGTGGTTGAGACGAGGCCAAGAGAGTGCAAAGCTGTCGGCCAGGCAAAGGGTGGCTATACAGTAAGAACCGTTTGTTCCTATTTCTTCTTACTGGCTTTCGCCTCCCCTTATTTCTTAAATTAAATAAATATCAAATTATGTAGAGTAAATTAAAGAAATGGGAACAAACGTTTTAGTGGAACAGGCTGCAAAGTGCACAATTCAAAAATTGGTTGTTTATGTAACAACCTTAGCAGCAACCTCATTTCCCCTCCCGTCTGTTCCAACCACTTAGCATTCAGCATCACCAGTATACTAATCACCAGCCTGATCATCTGTCACCCGTTTCTCACTGGTCCATGCCATACAGTAAGTTAGATGGTTTTCTTGCTTAAGTGATTCATAGATCACTGTGTGGCTTAAGAAACAAAAAAACATACAAAATAAATTCTACCCAAACTGTTCAGGTATAGGGACTGGACTGAAAGTGAGAGAGAGAAAAAAACTTTACAAAAATGAGAGACAATAAATCGTTCAGTAAGTCTGGAGAACGATTCTTCATGACTGCATTAAAACAGACAAGAAAGTCTGAATCTTTGTAAGAAAAATATGAAGAAATAAGTGATGGTTCAAGACTTTTGCACAGTATTGTACAGTATGTCCTTGTGCTATACAATCAAATAAATAAATAGAAAGACAGAAAAGAAATAAAGAAAGATAGGCTTTTGAATGTGATTTTCTGCCCAAACTTTGGCCTAGTCCTGTAAAAGGAAAACATCAAACAAATCACATAACCTGTCTAGACATCAACTATACAAATAGTTGTAGGCCTTAAGGCAAAATGATGAACTGAATCTTAGTTCAGAACATTAGATCCAAACATGGATCACATATGCAAAGAAAAAGCACAGATACACATGTTTTATTGTTATTTTTAGTTGTTTCTATGACCAAATAATATTAATAATATTAATAATAATAATAATAATAATAATATGCTCACTTTAAGAGTTCTATATTTTCACGACATCATTCTCATATGGTAGTGGTAGAATTTACCCTTTATAAAAGTAATGATAACTTTTGTCCTACCTGACATGGTCAAAAACCCAAAGGGTTTTAAGAGTTTTAAGGGTTAATAACTGAATGTATGACGGCATACATTGAATGTTGAAACACAATACATTTTGTGCAGTTACCATAAAAGAATGCTTTACAGTTAGATCAAAGCAGATTTATTTGGAAACACAGACCTTGTAGACTAACTGACCATGTGATACTGTCTAGTTGCATGCATTAGCTGTAAGCTAGTTAACACAGGTGTTACCCCATTGCCACATTGTAACATTCAACTATATACTGTATAGTTTTATGTTATTTTGGAAAGAATCTTGGACTAACTTTATGTAGCTAATTTGTTTTGTTCTTAGATGAACATCAAGCATCAGTAAGAAAACAGCAAGGCAAAATCTTTCTTTTAGCACTTCTTGATGTTTCAAACATCCTTAACTACATAGTTTTTAGAATTCAAAGAGACCAAAGTACCATCTTCTTATTTTTCATAGGCTCACAAAACAGAAGTTCTTAAATTCACAGGTCAAAGTTCACCAATACGGGATGCAATTCCTCATCTTTCACCTTCAGTGAGTTAGCTTTCCACAAAAGCGAATTTTATTCATATTTGATTGCTGTTTTATTCATGTTTGATTCTGCTGTGAGAGCTAAACTATAAATCTTGACACCTGAGCAATATGTGCCAATTTTACAGTATGCTGTTCAATAAAATAAAGTATGTTAGACGGTCATTTGCAATATAGTTTGCTGAAAAAAAATAAAAATAAAATCTCAACATAGATGTGAATAGAATGCACAGACAATATGGAATTCCTTGGAAAGTTTTTTGTTTTCACACAGTCAATTCAAAAGTTACCCTTCTTTAAATTCCCTCTTTTAATACTATGTGCTTTTGTGTAAAATCATAATAAAAATGAGTATTAGGCATTAATATAAGTATTAGGCAAATACAACCTCAGACAAACAACAATACTGTTCAACAACATTTTTTTTCACCATACTATTAGTTAATAACAAAAATGAAACCCCCCAAAAAATGTGGGCAATACTAAACACCCACATGATTCAATAGCCAGTAAATCCACCTTTAGCAGCAATAACTTGAAGTAATCATTTAATGTATGGTTTTATCAGTCTCTCAGATCCTTTTGGTTGATTCATCTTTATAACATTGTTTCAGTTTCTTGCGGAATTTGGACATTAGCTTATGAACAGCTCTCTTAAGGTCGCACCACAGCATTTCAATTGGGTTGAGGTCTGGACATTGACTAGACCATTTTAAAACCTTGATTTTTTATTTTGTTTGTTAGTTTTGTTTTAGTCATTCTGATGTAGTTTTATCACTGTGCATCGGATGATTATTCTGTTGCATGACCCAAGTTTGACCAAGCTTTAGATGTCAGACAGATGTCCAAACAACTCTACTTTGATTTCATTTGTCCATAGAACATTGCTCCAGAAGCCTTGTGGTTTGTTCAGGTGCAGTTTTGTGACCCTTATCCATTCTTCCATATTCTTTTTAGACAGAAGAGACTTTCTTCTCACAGCCCTTCCAAGCAAGCCATACGTATTCAGTCTTCTTCTAATTGTGCTCTCATGAATTTTAACATTTAATAATGAGGCCTGTAGGGACTGAGATAAAAAAAAAAAAAATTTGTAGTTCGCTACATGTGCTAGGATGGACACTCTTGCTTTTATAAAACACGGCACACCAGCTGACAATTAATTAATTAAAGGCTGATGATAAGCAGCACCTGGCTGCAACTTGCCCTCTTAAATCTTGTAAAAGCAGTAAGGAGGTACTTAGTATTGTTTACATGTTTTTTCTTTGTCTTCATTTTCGTTAAATAAATTACGGCACGGTAAAAAAAAGTTACATGTTATCCGTCTGAGGTTGTATTTGTATTTTTATAAAACCCACTATGATTAGATCTTTTTTTATTTTACACAAAAACACTTTAGAATTTAAAAGAGAGGGCACTAATCTTTAAACATGATTATATATTAAGGCAAAACCTGAACATACTGTATTTGTTATACTGTATATGGGTTGTGTGTATTTGTTGGTGTGTGTTACTACATAAAAACTTGTTACATCAAAAAAGTATTTTGAGTACTCTAACGCGTAACACCCAACACTGCACAGGAGTAATAAAATAAGAATCAATAATATTTATGATTCAATATAAATTGTTGTGATCAATTAGATTTTGGTTTAGAAATTAATAATTAAAAAACCAAACTGATTCAATTCAAAGAATTGTGGTGTGGTGTGGTGCGGTGAGTTAGTGATCATAGAAAGACCACTGATTTACCCATTTTTCTATATTAATTGAGGCATATTTTAAATCTAAAATCCACCCCCAAGCTATCTAAATACATAGAGAGAAATGGCAATGGACTGCATGTATAGTGCATCCACCATAGCACTTGGAAACTGTTTTTGTTCCATCACCAACACCCCCCTATTTTGTACAGCAGGAGTCCCAGTTATTAAAAGTCCAGCAGAAACATGCTCCCCTGAAAAACAAAGTTCATACTCACATGCTATACCTTTGGCCAGAGAGTGGAAAAGAAAGAAGGAGCCATCAGGAGAATGCCCATGATGCTAATGATGCTCCTATGAATCTGACAGCAGACTCAAAACATCGAGCATGGGGAAAAGCTGTCGTAGTGCCTCACTTGTGCAGCTTCCCCCCCTTCCTCCCCGTCCTTTCCCTTCACTCCCTCCCCTCTCTTGTCCTGGCTCAATGTTCGGACAAGCATAAAAACAGACTGAAGGGCTTAAGCAGGCACTCTATGTTAGGCGTCCCCTCACTTCAGATCCTGACACCTCATTCAACGGAACATGGCAGTCATCCCAATGCTCTGCAGACAAAAGGGCGGGAAACTTGGCGGGAGGTGGGTGCTCACAAGTGAAACTGTTCTGTACACAGCTTGGGTTTCCTGCGGAGAACTTTCCATCACCCTGCACAATGTGGAAGACAGAGAGAGTACTCGGATTCACTCGGAGAAGTCTGGCGCCACAGTTATCAATGCTGAGATGCCTATTATCTCAATATTGACTCGCTTAATTGTGTTTTATGTTGAGTTGCTTAGAGCTTGCTGCTCACACATGTCGTGTTGTTGTGCAGTTTTTTTGGTTGAAGAGACAAAGAAAGGAAACATCTGTAGATAATGATATGAGTGGCCTACCTGTGGCCTGATTACTTGTTTGGTCTGTGGAAGAGCATTGAAGCTTGTGTTTAGTGATCCATAAAGAGCACAGCATGTAAAACAAGATAGAAAACATCATGATGCTTGATTAGAGTTCATAGTTATGTAAATATGCACTGATGGAGTTCTGAATCTAGAATGATGAAAATTCCATTAATGACTATAGACAGACTGTTGTTTAAAATCCCAAAATGGCCAAGAGAGATTATAAAGAAAATTATTACTTCAAGAAGATTTTCATGAGCTTTTATGAAATCCAATTTTATTTTTATTTCTTATCCCTGGGCACTATTCCCATTGGTGTCGATGGTTCTTCACCGTCCATCTATTTCTGTTATATTTTGCTTTTTTACAAATGGATGTACTGTATCTCTCACCCTCCATTTAACCCTCTTCCTTTAACCAGGCTTGGGACACACTCATTCACACTACACTCAATTTGGGAATACAGTAGCAGTAAGACTACCCTACCCTGCTATCTGGCCTACCTGGAAGAAACTCACCAAGCACGTGGAGAACATTCAAACTCCACATGCATAGCCACAAAGGCGATACTCAAACCCTTTACCCTGGAGATATGAGGTCACGTTGCTAACCATCATGTTACTGTGTTGCCGTGAAATCCAATATTCCCTTTTATATCTTCCACTTTTTCATTTTAATTTCCTGTTAGAAAACATGCATTCAGCAAATGCTGTCATACAAGTTGGACTGGCAAGGCGTGCTGAGAAGCGTAAGCTGAGAATTCAAAGTCTATGATGGTAGCTGATAAGGTTATTGGACAATCATTGGTATATTGTTATACCTTGAATTTTTCACTCCTGATAATCTTTGTCGGTTGCTTTTTTATATTCTATGAACTGTATCACTGATAATACCCTCATTCTACAACACAGGAGTAATCCAACCTGGTGGTGACAAAAGCATAGCCTGCTTTTTCTGCATGAAGCAATGTTAACCTTCTGTGCGTCAAACAAACGATTGGAATAGACTGTTAAATCAGTGGTTTTTAATGTTCTGGCCTCAGGCTTTTGCTCAAATTGAAGTACAGAAAATCCAAATGGAAACCACACCTTATATGATTGAGTAAATAAGCTTTGAATAAGGTGCAAGGTTGGATTGAAAACTTGAATGGACACCAGCCATTTGTAGATACTGTAAGATGGGATTACTAAAATGTCCCTACTTATTCCGCTTTAGCTTGTAGTCTCAGCCAACTAACTTTACTGGGGTTTGAATCCCAAATTTCATAAAATAGAAGGTGAACTACAGTATGTAGTGTGTATTATCCCAAGTAATGCCCATATTTAGGGATTAACAGTTAAACCTTGGTCACAGATATTCTTACGAATGACGGGTTTGTAAGAATCTCCCTGTTCCTCTGACATCTGCAGCTCGCTGACATTCATGGCAGGGATCACAGTTTTCTAAAGCCTCCTTAGGAAGTTTGTACGGTTGCTGTTAAGTCAGTAAGAAGATTGACTTTGCTATCATACGGTTGCTGTAGGGTTTTTACATTAGCCTTAAGGTTTCCTTAGGACCTTCCTACAGCCTACATAAGTGGAACTCGTACGACATCTATATGTGCACTCTCAAGTAGTTGGTAGGAACGTCCCCTGTCTGTTTGCACATTTTGTCGTAGTATATAAAGTGGTGGCTATGCCCTCTCTCTGGTGCTAGAAGATTGGCTGATGCGCAGAATGTGGGTGGATGTCATTTGACCCGTAAACAACTTAATGTGTTCTTGTGGCATACCTACAGCCACCATAGGAAGATGGGCTTCTGGAAATGTCTTCTGAACCTAAATGATAAGGTGGCTCAACAAAGAGTGGATTTCATGCCGAGTTCGAAGAAAATCTTGGACAAGACCATCGACCTGGCCATTAACTTACGACCAGGCTACAAATCAGGCCACCTTAAGAAGACTGTAGGAAATGCTTGAAAACGTTCGTACGATGTTAGCAGCCGTTCGTATGAGTGTTTGTGACCGCTGCTTTATTAGAACACCTGTAAAGCAAAGTGATACATTTGATTAAACGTGCCAGTAGCAGCACTCATGGGATGCCTTTTGTCCAATCAAATTACTTGGTCAGGACTAACGGGATATAATTAGTTTTAGACAGTAAATTTGTCTTTGCAGTAGCGTTTGGCTTAAATAGAGAATGGTTTCCTGCAAGTATGGTGGAGATTATGACTAGTTAAAGGTGGTGTAATTTGCCTGTGCTTAATATCTATAATGCACGAAGTAAGAAAGCTCTTTTTTTTGGCAAAGAGTTTAATAAGCTCTTGGGGCTTGAATAAATGGGGACCTGAAAGGGGAAGGCTCTTGTCCTTGTTGTCCTTTTCTGGATCACAGTTAAATCATGTTCAAGTCTGCTGTGTAAAATCCTATGAACGAAAACATTATGTCCCAAATGGACTATAATGCTCAATGACCAATGATGTTTGTATAGAGAAAAACCTCTCGTGGATACGCAAATGCAAATTCTAAATAAAAAAGTGTTGCCTGTTGGGACAAGTTACTTTTGTATCATGTTGATAGAATGAAGTGCTAATGGAGCGCATTTAGTGTTTTGTACGCAATAGATTTTTCATCCACACAGTACAATCCCTGATACCTTTTAAACGCCTGAATGGCACATGTGAACATTGTATTCTTCTCAATTCTATAGTTGCTACACTTGGACAAACACTTCCAGCATAATAATGCACCTTGTCACAAAGACCATTACAGGGAGATTTGTTTGCTTCAGTTTCCTGAAAAGCTCTTAGTCCTGTTGAGCGGTTTTAAAGATGGTAAATTTGCAGCCCAGACATTAACTAATGTCTCGGTTCGAGAATTGTAAATGATTCCAGGAAAATAACGCGTGAGGTAAAGAAATGCCTGAAATTGTTCTACCATAGCTGTTACAAATGATGGCTTTGGAATAAAACATTAACACACAGTTTGCATGAACATTACACCTGAAGTTTAACTAAAAGGTCAGGCGTCTAACATTTGCATTTATTTATAATGGCATTAAATTCATTGACTTTAGAAATGTCACTCTCAGCCTATTGGCCAGCTTTAGTGGTTTACACTTTATATCACATGCATATTTATTATGCATTTTCCTATGCACAAATTCTACATAATACATCTTATCTACTTTGCTGTCAAATAACAGTCAGATTATTTTGCTCCCAGCCGTTCCAAAATAAGCCATTATAATGCACTGGGTTAAATCCAATAAATCTACAAGCCAGAAAAAAATCCCTTTTTTTGTTGCATTGTCACTGATAAATCTTGTTTTATCTTTGATGTGCTTTAAATAAGTGTGCATTTGATTTTCTCTGAAGCTAACAGGAATGACCCATGCAGTTTTATCTGCTCTAAAGCTTCAGCACACACACACACACACACACACACACATTCCCATTGAATCACTACAAAATGCAGGCATGGGCAGAAGGTCATGGAGCACATGCCATCTTTACTCTCTCTGCCTCAGACTATGCCAGCTGACAACGACCTCATTTTGTCTGACCTCTAGACTGGTTTATAATTAGTTGTGAATGAAAAAAAAAAGCAATGGGTTAAGTCAACTGCATAAGCGTACAATGAGCAATGACCTGAAATTAAATAACATTTTGTTGCTTGAGTGCTCTTGAGGGTACATAGGCGCAGATAAAGATTATTCAATAGTGTAAGGCTCACTATATATCAGCAACATCATATTTTTCATTCGAGGCTGCTCATTTTGATTAATCAACTTGATTTCGCTTTTATACAGTATAGTACCTAGACAAAAAAAGATATAAAATAATCAAATACTCAAGAAGCTTTTCTAACATATCTCATGGTTGTGGAAAACATGTTAAAGTGTTTTAAAAGGGCCTTGACCTGCATCAAGCAAATAAAATACATGAGATTAAAAAAATTTAAAATCCTAAAAATCCTAACCAGCCTTCTAACTCAGTGGTCTTTCCTGATATTTATTTCTTTCCACATTATAAAACATGCTGAAGACATCCAACATTTGCAATAATCTCTAATCTTTGAACAGTTGATATTGAAATGTGTCTGCTCCTTATACTCTGTAAATCCTTCATGACAGTTCTATTCTGAGGTGCTGTTTGTTAATTGGTGAATTCTGAGGCTGGAAACTTTAAATGAACTTCTCCTCTGCAGCAGATGTACTGTAAGTTTTGGTCTTGCTTTCCTGGGATGGTCTTCATATCATGGTGCTTGATGGATTTTGCAAATGCACTTCAAAATACTGTTAATAATAATAATAATAATAATAATAATAATAATAATAATAATAATAATAAATATTATAGCCACTTTATTATTTAATAATAATAAAGTGGCTATAAGTTATATCATATGTTATTATTATTATTATTATTATTATTATTATTATTATTAATAATAATAATAATAATAATAATTCCCAAATTTTATCCTGATTTCCCTCAGGAACAATACCATATCTATCTATCTATCTATCTATCTATCTATCTATCTATCTAATGATGGCCATAATGATAATAATAATAATAATTATTATTATTATTATTATTATTATTATTATTATTATTATTACAATAATAATTATTGTATTTGAATAATTATTGTAATTAATATTACAATTATTATTATTATTATTATTATTATTATTATATATATTTATTATTATTATTATTATTATTATTATTATTATTATACATTGTTCTGCTCTTAGCTTATGCAGAAAAAAAAGTCACATTCATTAACATTTGTCCAGTGCACGGGGAACTCACACAGTGCCGCATAACATTTAACTTGTTTATGCAGTCACTTTCAGGAACTTCTCAGGCTGTCTAGGGTTTAAATCATTCACATGAGAAATTTTTGTTGGTTTGGGAACCATCCAATTTCATTGGAAAATATCCCATGCAGGTGCAAACAAAAATAATCACTGTTGAACTGGTCAACAGTTCTTCAGAAAAACCAGTAATGCTTAGAACAAAGGAAGCTAGAGGGAATTATGGGCACATAGCTGGTTAAAGCTTTTTGGAAGGTTGGAGGTTCAAGCTACAGCACTGCCAAGCTACCATTGTTGAGCTGGAACTTACTGGCACTCTACAGTATATTGGTACAGTATGCACATACTGTAGAAAACTTTAACATTTTGCAATGATATATACATTTTGTGAATAGTATGAGCTTTTGTGTTTGAGTGTTTCAGAGACTTTCTAAAACCAAAAAAAAAAGTATTATTACTGTTGAATAAAAATTTTATTCTTTCCTTTATATGTGTTTTTAAGATGAATGAAATAAATTGAATTTAAGACACCACATTGAAAGCTTTCACATTGGTTACTAATGCACTAAGAATATAAAAGCAAGATAATGAGCTTACAACTCTCTCTTTGCATTATTTTCTTCAATGCTTTAGGCTTGAGGAGTGATTAGTCTAAAGTGAAACTCATTTCACGGCAACTTATTTCAGAACAACCAAGCCAGGGAAATAACCTATTTAGATTCTCAGTGCTACATATCATTGGCTTCTGCTTGCATTTCCATTGTGCAGGACAAGGTAATTTAATTAAATGCTCATCCTGCTGTTATTCGTTCCGAAATCAACCCAAGTTTTAAGTTTCAAAAGTAATGCAATATTTCTTTTCTGCTGCTTAATAAACTTTTTGGGTAGGATTTTTGTCAGTGAATATAGAAATAATGTCATGTGTAGGAATTTACTTTCACTGGCCACTTCATTACTAGTGCTGGGTTGGACTTATGTATGCCTGCCTTAATTCTTCCTGACAAAGATTTAACAAGATGCAGGAAAACATTCCTTAGAGATTCTGGTCTGTATTGATGTGATAGCATCACACATTTGCTGTATATTTATCTGCACATCTGTGATGTGACTCTTCCATTCCAAAGACGCTCTACTGGATTGAGATCTAGTGACGATGGATGCCATTTAAGCACAGAGAATTCTTTGTCATGCTCAGGAAACCATTTTGAGATGACATGGCGTATAATCCTGTGGTCATAAAGCAATAGACTTGGTCAGCCACACAATACTTACTGTATGTAGGCTGTGGCATTTAAAGATGCTCAACTGGTTAGATGTGGGTTTTTTTTTTATGCTTGAATAATTCATAGGTCACTGTGTGGGTTTAACAATCAAAAACCCAACCAGGGACTGGACTGAAAATGAGATTCAAAATCATGCCTAAAATGAGAGGCGAAAAAAAAACCTTCATTAAACCTATGGAACGATTCCTCAAGAAATCATTAAAATACAAAAAACTTTGGCTCTTTGGAAGCAAAATATTAAGAAATCAGGGGTGGCGCAGACTTTTATCCACAGTACTGTAAACGTGAACTTTCATAACACTTTCCTTTCTCCTTATTTGGATGATGGCTTTCATTGCTGTTAATGGTGTGTCCTTGAATAATTTTTTTAATACTTTGCAGCTCTGTAAAAGGACAATAAATGTTGTTTTTTCTAGTACAATTTAACTTTACTGCTCACAGAATACTGTTCAAAAGGTTGAGCCCGTTGAGCTTTTTATGCCTGAAAAAGACATAAAACAGTCAACAGGTTTATTACAAGTCATTTTACATTTTAACAAGCAACATAAATAAATACTAAATTAAATACAGCAGGCCAGTGAAGGTTTAAACTTAAGTGTGATGCAGGGGTCTTTTATTAGGCTTATCTCATTAGATAAAAATTGATTTATTTGTTGTTGTATATTTAACCAGAAACCAGGGTGATGCAAACATTTGCTTTTAACTGCACAATCCAATGGTTTTAAAATGAATGGCATCTGTTGAACATCAGGTTTCTGCATGTGAATGTTTTCCGTCTGTCTTTCTGTCTGGACTGGAGTGTGATTTGTTGACAAAAGTCAACAGTCCAGAGGAAGAGCTTCTACAACAGGTATGCAGGCCCAGCATGTTAATTTACAACATATGCTTATTATGGCTTCTAATCACACACTTTTCTATTAATCATCTGGATAAATGTCCTCCAAATAGCCATAAAGCAGCTAAACTGTAAACCGTTGCATTCATTTTTTTGTCAGTGTTGGCCTAAAAAGTGTTGATTTAGCATGACAAACTGGTCAAATAACTGTTTTTTTTTTTTTTTTTTTTTTTTTAAAAGGAACCATATGACAAATTCTTCATTAAAAACAGTAATAAAGTTTACACTGCCATCTTTATTGTACTGAGCAATAAGGTTATGTTTATAGTAACAAAACTCCGAAGTGCATTAATACTCTCCAGGATGTTTCCAATTCAACAGTGCATAGAAATAAGTGAAAACTAAAATAAAATGTAATAAAGGAAGAACCAATCTGATTCATAAAACAGTCTTGAATTAACTTCATCTCAGTTAGAACTAGACTTGTGTGAAATTCCCTGATTTTAACAAGCAATTTCCTGAAATTGTCCCCTTATACATACAGTCCTGCACTAAAGAAAAAGTAAAGTCACAAGCCTATTAATTTCTTCATATTTTGCTTCCAAAAAGCCCAGCTTTGAAAAAACACATATCGTTTTTATCTCTCATTTTCAGGCCTGTCCCTGTACCTAAACAGTTTTCACAGTGATCTATGAATCATTCAAGAATAACCATCCATAACTTAAGGCATGAACCAAATTCAAATTCAAATTCAAATTTTATTTGTCACATACACAGTCATACACAGTACGATATGCAGTGAAATGCTTGT
>JAQMYJ010000010.1:14293349-14304298 GCA_030014305.1 Clarias laeviceps | reverse complement strand
CATAGCGTTTTCACGCAGCATCTCGTTCCCGCCTTTTCAGGGAACAGGGTTACAGCAAAGTAACCCGAGACGTTATTCATGAGTGTCGTGTTTTTATATGAAGACATTTGGTTCTACTTGGAGACTAAATACTGTAAGAAAATGGTGCAACTTTCTCAGTAACCTGCAGCAAACAAGCCCAGACATGTCCTGAGTGAACTGGCCAATTATAGTCTGCAAAACTGCTGCAGGGGTGTGGCCCTATGTAAAACATCAGAAGTCCAAGTTTGTTAAACTTACAAAAATGATTACATCTACTGATTGCTTTTTAAACCCATACTGTTTAAGTAATGTAATATAAATACAATTTTATAATACATTTTTGAAGTGATAATTATAAACTGCTTGCACAGAAACTTTTGGGTTTACATTGTGATCCACAGGATTCTTCTGTGCTGTCCTGTATTTTCTCTATGAGTCATTGACTCTGCTCTTTATAAAGCATCATTACTCATTTATTATCCCTCAGGTGTTGCTCAAACAAGTAAAAGACCCCAGTCAAGGTTAATATTAGAAAGTGTTGTGTTAAGGATTCCATACACCAAACTAGAATTCTTGGTAATCCCACATCTTTTTTTATGGGGTCCATATGTGCCTTTCTGTATACTGTATGTATGTACTGTATATGACCAATGGGGGTAGTCTGGACAGTATCACTACATGTCCTGCATGTTCTGGTCATTACACAATAAAACCTGATATTGTGAATTAGATGAAATTTCACAGCATTAAAAAAATAATAATAATAAACATCATGAAGTATGAAGATCCTGGTATTGGATTACCAAGCATTAAAAGACCATAATGATTTATGGTGGGTCACTGACATCCATTTTAGTTGTTTCACTAAAACAACTAAATTCACTAAATCTGCAGGTAATTCCTGCATACAGGATTCTTGGGTAGACTTGGAAGGCATTCCTTTACAAATGCGTAGATGTACCATTACTAAAGTAATGATGTGTTCAAATAGAGCTCATGGATTGTTTATACACACATTGTTCCACTAGGTCATGAGAACTCTCATCCTCATTGAACCTTTTTTTGTATATAAATATTTTCAAACAAAAAGTTTATTTCAGATTTGAACACATTTTGGTGACACTGATTTTCATCATACATCATGCATGTGTCTGTACTGTTAACTTCAATGTGCCAAGCATGGACACAGCACAGCTCATTCACTTTTAGTGAAACCCACAAAATTCTATAAAAGGAGTCGTCAGATTCAAAGAGCTAAAATGACAGAAAGAATAAATGCTGAAAGAGTACCATGAAGTGTGGCACGTGTTAAATCTTTCATTAATGCCACTCACCTGTTGCAGTGGCAGCTGTAGTCACACTCTGGTGCTTCCTATTGATATACGGGGTGCCATTTATTTTGTCATCATAATTAAATGACTAATCTTATTATCTTAATTTATTGATTTGTCTTGGATAATCTTTATTCAGTGGACTGAAGAATTTCACAAAATGAAATATTGAGTTTAACAAAACGTAATTTAATGGAATAAGCGATTTTACACATTAACATTGATTATCAATTATATACCTGTGAACTGTTGTCAGACACTACAGCACACCCCCTGTAGTCTTGCAGATTCATGCCCTGAGGGAGCCAGAGTTGCCCCAGCAACACAAGGGAAACCTACACAATATTGGTCATAGTGTTTTGCGTTGAAATGTTATAGCTGATATATTTCACAGTAACTCGAGCAGCTAAACAATGGACATTTATTTTAGTAGGTTTCATGCGTAAATGTGCACAAACTAACTGGATTTTTATGTTACCATATTGTGTATACCCCTACCAATGATTTACAAAGAAATTTGTGCACCACCAGCTGAACTGAGCTAGGACAGAGATAGACATCAGCAGGCACAAAATCGTTATAAATATACTGTAAGTATTTACCTCAACTACTGTTTTTACTGTATCTGAAATTACTACATCAAGTCTATATCTGAAAATAACCTGTATAATCACTTATGGCTAATACCTAGGGTTTTGTGGACTTTGAATGGCCCGATAATCTTAAATGTGAAAATTCTGTGTGCAATTTTGTAAAAAAAATAAATAAAATAATAATAATAATGAATTGAAAGTTGTGGTTAGGAACATTTTGTTAGAAATTAATTTGTGCAAAATTAAAAAATATTTAACAAATATCCAGCCAAATACTTTTTCATTAAAAGCTTTTCATCATCCTCTGAATATGACATAATTTAAATGCTGAATCCATTTCTTCTTGCCTAAGTGGACAAAACACAAAATACTTCTACTTCAAAGTGGGGAAAATGCACATTATGCAAACAAAAGTGCAGTTACTGCTTTGGCAGTCTCAGCCAAGAGCTTCCAAGAAATATCCATGCAGCTTTCAATTAATTTCCACATGAAGAAAAGGTTCACTGTTGAATATTTTAACAAATTTCAGGTAATACTCAACTACAGTGCCTTGCAAAAGTATTCACACTGTACCTCTTAAACTTTTCCACATTTTGTTACATAAATATAAAAAGTGTGGTATTCTGAAATCCAGCGAAACCAAAGGCCTTCAGAAGTCACCTAATTAGGATATACTGTAGAGTCACCCTGTGTACTGTACAACTGTCCTGCTGGAAGGTGAACCTCTGCCCAGTCTCAAGTATTTTGCAGACTCTAACAGGTTTTCTTCTAAGATTGCTCTGTATTTGGCTCCATCCATCTTCCCATCAACTCTGACCAGCTTCCCTGTCCCTGATGGAGAAAAGCATCCCCACAGCATGATGCTGCCACCACCATGTTTCACTGTAGAGATGGTGTGTTCAGGGTGATGTGTAGTGTTAGTTTTCCGCCCCACATATCATTTTGCATTTACAACTAAATTCACTAAAACGTTTAATTTTGGTGTCATCTAACCAGAGAACCTTCTTCCACGTGTTTTCTGTGTCTCCGACAAGGCTTGTCACAAACTGCAAATGGGACTTCTTATGGCTTTCTTTCAACATAGCTTTTCATAGCTTTCCTCTTGCGACACTTCCATAAAGGCGATGTTTATGGAGTGTACAACTAATAGGTGTCCTGTGGACAGATTCAGATTCTCCTACTTGAGCTGTGGATCTCTGCCGCTGCTCCAGAGTTACCATGGGCCCTTTTGGCTGCTTCTCTGATCAATGCTCTCCTTGCCTGGCTTGTCAGTTTAGATGGTCAGCCATGTCTTGGTAGGTTTGCAGTTGTGCCATACTCTTTCCATTTTCAGATGATGGATTGAACAGTGCTCAGTGAGACGTTCAAAGCTTGGGATATTTTTTATAACCTAACCCTGCTTTAAACTTCTTTACATTATTCCTGACCTGTCTGGTGTGTTTCCTGGGCTTCATGATGCTGTTTGTTCTCTAATGTTCTCTAACAAACCTCTGAGGACCTCACAGAACAGCTTTATTTTACTGAGGTTAAATTACACACAGGAGGACTCCATTTAATAATTAGGTGACTTCTGAAAGAAAATGGTTCCACTGGATTTTAGTTAGGGGTATCAGAGTAAAGGGGGCTGAATACAAATGTATGTTACTGTACAATTTTAAGATTTTTATTTTAAGGAATTTTGAAGACCATTTATCATTTTCCTTCCACGTCACATTTATGTACCACTTTGTGTTGGTCTGTCACATAAAATCCCAATAAAATATGAAATTTTTGGTTGTAACATGACAAAATGTGGAAAAGTTCAAGGGGTTTGAAAACTTTTGCAAAGCACTGTAGTTTTACAGAGGAAACAGCAATGCATCCACTTTTCTGCATGCATCTTTTATAGACTCACATTTTCTAAATATAAGTTTAAAAAAAGATCTGTCTTACTCAGTAACAATGGTGCAGCAGCTCTTAGGAGGCACTGAGTCAGAAATCTCCTGCCTCTTAATGTGCCATGAAATTTTAAACATGGTCTTAGTACTTTTTTTATTGTTTTGGAAAAACAGCTAAACTGGGAAGTGGTTTCTTTTTGTGAAGTCATGTGACACTTGTAAAAAAAAAAAAAGATCTGCATGTGTTTTGAGTGTTAGTGCTACACGTTACATTTGCACATTTGCGCAAAACTGAAGGCAGTTTGTGAAGGGAACATGCAATCCATTGTTTGTTTCTACACATTTCTTCCTGTATGGTTGTGTTTGGAACTTGTCAGCTGAGAAAACTCTCTAACATTTAAAATGTAACTAAACAATTTGCAAAAGTATGTAAGAAAAACACATAATTGGTGGCCTAAAGCCATTTAGACAACATATGTCATGTATTTTAGTTCTAGTTGTAGTATTTTAGTTCAAGCCTATCTGACTGAACAGTAGAATCAGCTGGTTTAGTTAATGTACGGTATGGAACAAATATGTGGCAGGACTTTTGCTTTCTAAAGCCATGGTTTTCACCTCTTGACAAATTTCTGAACATGATCTTCAGGAAGCAACCAGGGAAGTGTGGATGTATTTTTGACTCTATGCCCAAACAGATCCAGCAAGTTTTGAAACATAAACGACATCATATTAAATATTCGTTGTTGCAAAGCTGTCATTAATTAAAAGAAAAGATAATTAAATTATTGAATTTCACTTTTGTCTCAGTACTTTTGGCCACCACCGTATATACAGTATTACTCTACACACCTGCCACTTCTGTGTTTTTTGCACCACAAACCCTTTACAGTCTCATAGTTGTACATAGAGTTGGACAACCAAAAGACATCTGGAAGAAGAAAAAAAAGCATTATTATGGCATGTTGACAGGATAAGACAACACAATAACAAGCTCTTTCCAGTGACCTTGGAAATAAACTCTTCCTTTAAGCAAACCACACTGAAACAAAAAGACAGCATTAACATTAGCAACATTTGATTTGCTTTCAGCGAGTTTTAAATATGCTTTATAAGTAACAAATCTTTTTTATTGTTTTTTTTTTTTTTACATCAGTGCCACCTTTGTTTACCTTTGCCAATTTTTTAATGGTTTTGACATAAAGGGATCTTTACAGAATTTATTAGGGTAAGATTTCTTGAAGTGAGGGTCAAAGCTTATTTCTGACGTGAGTAAATTAGTACATCACTAATCACTCTTTATTCTTTTAAAATAATTTCTCAACAATGTTCATGATTTTGTGTGACTGGTTATAAACATACCGCATACAACAATGAATGATGTGTAATCATACTCAACTGTTGGAATCCACCTTTTACATAACATGACAAATTCAATCCAGTTCAGAAGATTGTCTCTAAAAAAATAATGCAATGTATCTTAAAAAGATAGTTTGGTTCATTGGGTAGACCCGGGCTTAGACACATCTGGATAGAAATTTTAAAGCAATATGCTTTGAAAACAGACAATGTACAATAAAATTAATGAAAAACAAATGTTTATGACAGAACTCTAAGACATTGTCTGAAAGGAATGGGATTTACTGTACATATAAAGCCAAAATCAGCACCTAAAAGAAGAAAAAGAAAAAAAAAACACCTAAGCAGAAGAAAACAATCTTACAATGGGTAAAAGTGGATGAAAGTGACATTTAATGATGACTTGCAGTGCCATTTAATGATGACCTAAAAGTTGCTCCTAGTGATAAAATTCTAAGAAAATTCTTAGAATTATGACATTTTCTTAGAATTTCTCCTTAAATTTAGGACTAAAACTTAGTAAAAATAAAAATGATTCATGAACCATCTTAGCCCTAAAAACAGCTCCTAAGGTATACTGTAAATTATTAAAAGTAGAGAGGAGGACTTTTAAGACGCTTAAGAGGACAAAATGGCGGGAAGCACACAAACACTGAACCTAAAGCTAAAAGTAAACAATGCTCTTCTGTCCAATTTGGTTTTCTTATTCTTTTACTTACATCTCTCTTGGATTGTTGGCTACATAATATCCAAAAGTGCAACTTTAATAGACTGTCCTGTAATCATGTAAACTGGTAAAAGCTGAGCCATTTAGCTCCCATCAATCTGAAATGGATTACAAGTAATAAAATCAGTATGGTAAATAAACGTAAGAACTTTAATATAGTAGCTGCTCTGTGGGAAGTGGTTGCTTCAAAAGTATATTCAACATTTTCAACAATTGACTACTTTAATAAACTTTAAGATGTTTAGCCTATAAAAGAAAATTTGCATAAAGTAGCCTGTAGTCATGATTATACAATTTCTTTATATACAAAAAAGTTTTTTTTTTTAATGATTTCACTGTCTATTCTATTCTATTCTATTTAAAAAAAAGTGCATTTTAAGACCTTTTTTTTATCAACCAGTCACAGTCCTTGAATTGATGCAATGGGGTCAACTACACCTCCTCACTAAGATAAAGGTTTTTATACTTTTCTGACTTAGAGTTGCTCTGAGAAATTTCCTAAATTACTTTTAGTGTAAGACTCCCAGCTAGAACTTTTTAGGCTAAGATAGGAGCTCTCTGAGAGAATTCTAAGAAGCTTTGTGAATACGGGCCCTGGTGTTTTTCATCTTCTTCTTGATGATAGATTCTCTATTAAGTTCAGGTTAGGTGAGCTGGCCAGTCAAGCTTTGCAATATCATGTTCAGCAAACCAGGTTAGTTGGTTTTGTCACTGATGGCAAGTGCTAAGTCTTGCTGGAAAAGAAGACTAGCATCTTCATAAAGCTTGTCAGAAGACAAAAACATGAAGTGCTCTAAATTGTCCTGGTAGACTTTGGACCAACACCAGCAGATGACATGGCACTCCAAATCATCTCGACAACTTGTCACTGGACATGGCATCCATAGATCAGACTTGTTTATCCGGTGCATCTCATGGGTAGTCAATCACATTTGGATCTGGAGTTTGGAGGCTAGGTCAGCCCTCTTGGGCTCTTTGTTCTGGTGCCTATCTACAGTGGGCAGCATTAAGAGTTGAGCAATTTGTGATGCTTTGACATTTCTGTGGGATCAGAATGGACAGGCTGGCCTTTGGCGGGCATTGTCGAGCCTTGGATGGCCACGATCCTGTCACTGGGGTAATTTATAATCAATATTAATGTGTTAATGTTATGGTTGATCCATGTGTGTGTGTGTGTGTGTGTGTGTGTGTGTGTGTGTGTGTGTGTGAGTCTGTCAAGCTTAGTAACCAAGCTTACGCACATACAGTATGTAACTGTAACTATGACAGGTTCAGTGGAGCTTGAGGGAAGTTTTTACCTTTTAATACTTGCCTTTAAAGTACATTTTTTTATGAAAGCTGCAGCAGGGCAGCATGGTGGTGTAGTGGTTAGCACTGTCGCCTTGCACCTCCAGGGTCCGGGTTTGATTCCCGTCTCTGTGTGCATGGAGTTTGCATGTTCTCCTCATGCTTGATGGGTTTACTCTGTTTTTTTCCCAAAGACATGCAGGTTAGACTAATTGGCATTGCCAAAATTTCCCGTAGTGTGTGAATTGGTGTGTGAGTGTGTGTGCCCTGCGATGGATTGGCACCATGTCCAGGGTGTACTCTGCCTCGTGTCCTACGCCTCCTGGGATAGGCTCCAGGTCCCCGCGACCATGAATACAGGATAAAGCGGTATAGAAGATGACTGAGTGAGTGAAAGCTAAAGAAATCACTTTCTCCTTCATGAATTTTGCATTAGATCACATGGCTTTGCAAAAAGGCAGTATACAGTACATTCTGATCCAGGTGTGTATCACTGGGCCTCCTCCTTCACAAAAAACAACTAACATCAATTAACTTTTGATTTATTACTGAGAAAGAAGCAGCATCTAATTGTCCTTACTCCTTAACCCAGAATGAGCCCATGCATATTACTTGTTTTACAATTTTCTAGTCTTGAGAAGGGAAGGATAGGGAGCGGTACAGCCCATTTGCAGCTGTTTGTTCTTATTCACAGCATTCGGCTTGGACTGTGCATTTCCTTTCTGCCTCCTACGACATTGCAGTGTATCTCAAATGGCATCTCACAAAACCCTTGAGAAGTGAGTCAGCATTTCATGCTGAGAAGACAAAACTTCACATGTCTTACATTTACAAATTTTGGTGTGGAGAGAAGTTAAAAAGACCAGAAGGAATGATTCATGGAAAAGGTTGTGCATATTGCTGGCTTGATGAAATGAAGTTAATATAGTGCAGGCAAATGCAATATAATGGTGTTAACGCCCTACAGTGTAATTCGTCCCACTCCAACGACCCTTGTAACAGCAGATACTTCGAAATAGCAATTTGAGATGTTAGACCACATTGGAGTAAATTGCAGGGACTAATTAAAACAACAAGAACAACAAAACTCAAAACGAGAAAGACTTGGCAGTGAAGTAATTAAAAGTTTGAGGTAGTGTTTAGCTAGAGAATTGTGATGGTTGTGGAGAAGAGCTTATCCATATTGGGGGTCATTTATATAACATTCTACAGTATATTATATTATATACTGTAGGTTAGCATACATAAAACATGAGCTTCAGTATTAATACCCTGTAAGCTGTTAAAGTATCAAAGTTTATGGATGTTTACACTACAAATAATTTCACAGAAATTAGCAGAAAAGAAACTACTGCATGATGGAACACAGTCTTTTCAGTCTAATTTCTAAATTTAGACCCAGATTTGTTCATTTAATTGTTGTGCATATCGGGTGCAATTCTACTCATTGTTTAATGCAGGTGCTTGCTACTTAATGTTAATGTTTTGTTAAGGTTTACGAAGGTGTAAAATAATATATTAATATTAGCTAATATTTTTTAAATAGTGAGTTCCCTCTATAAAGTCAAGCCTGTAATACGTCAATAAAAAAGGATATGTTCTATGACATACTGCTACTTTAACCACTTAAGATTCTCAGACAGGAATCTTCATCAATTTAAAACAGGTGAAGTACATAACATATCTTAACTTGGCACACGTGAAGGGTCGGAAAATATTAGGCAGCAAGTGAACAGTCAGTTCTGATGTTATAAGCAGGAAAAGGTGTAATATTCTGAAGTCCCTTTTCCACCAAAATGAACCAGGACCTAGTTCATGTCTGGTGCTAGTGCCGGTTCAGAACCAGTTTAATAGCGAGCCTCCTAAGAACTGGCTTTGTTTTTGTCCACATACAGTATGTATCTAATTACATCCCAGCAATCTTAGCAACAATGCTAGCAGATATACTAATGGCGATGCTAGCACTAGCAGCAATGTTAGTGGCAAAAAAATGCTAGTGGCAAAGAAAAAGGCTTGGCTTTGTGAGCAGGTCTCTTGGCTTTATCATTACTAGAAAGCATTTGAGCTGCCCATTGCATATTAAGTCTATTTTTTTTATTATTATTATTATTGCGATCCACAAATTTTAGTTGGTCATGATAATCCTGCCCCAGACCCTGACATATTATAAGATGTTGATGCCACCATGGAACATTTTTTTTTCTTTTCATTTGGAGGGGCCGGTGCTTTGGCTGTCAAAAAATTAAAAACTGGTTTGAACTTGGTGGAAAAGGGCTAGGATTGACTCTGACAATGGTCAAATTTTGAAATCTAGATGATGGGAATCAAAGTATCTACAAAATGCCAGATCTGCTGGGGTGTTCACGGTATGCAGTGATTAGTACCTACTAAAAGTGGCCCAAGGAAGGTCAACCTGTGAGAGGGCTTACTAAGGTGCATGGTGAGTGGAGGTTAGTTAGTGTGGTCCAAATCCAAAGAAGAGCTACAGTATAGCAGAAATTGGTGAAAAAGATAATGCTGGCTCAGACTACTCATTCTGATGCCTGTCCACAACCAAAAGTGGTTGTTGCAATGGGCTTGTAAGCATCAGAATTAGACCATGGAGCACTGGAGAAAGGTGGCCTGGCATAAGCTATTTGTTTTACACTATGTGGATGGCCAGGTGTGTGTGTGCATTGCTTACCTGGCACCAGGATGCACTGTGGAAAGAAGGCAAGCCTGCAGATGCAGTGGGATGCTGTGGGCAGTGTTCTGCTGGAGAACCTTGGGTTTATCCTGGTGTTTATGGAGATGTTACTTGCACATATTGCTGATCAAGTACACGCCTTCACGGAAACAAGAATGGCAATGGTAATGGTCTCTCTCAGCGCGATTTGTAGTTTCCATTTAAAAAATCTTCATTCAAATTAGTGTAAGAATACAGTTACTGTAGGTTTTCTATCAAAGGAGGAGATACTAGAGGGGTTAATACAGCTACAAAACCTAAGTACAAGTCAATGGTTGTGTGAGTGTTTGAAGACAGTGTGTGACTCAGCTTTTCAGACAGCCAGGGAAAGTTCTTTCCACTGCCTTGGTGCCGGGATGGCGAGTCGTATCGAGCATGAAAAGAAACATGATACACAGCCAATATTGGGTTAGTGTGTGGGAGTTGAGACTTATATCATTACCTCTTGTTGCCATATAGTTTCCCATTACTCTTAATGTAGTTAATGAATAAATCGTAATAGTTACTACAGTAAGTAGCCCGCTTTAGGATTAGTTACTCATTCATTTATGGCTTTACCGTCACATCAGTACAGTTATAGCTTGCAGTGCTTCCAGTGTACATGAGTGAAAAAAATACTCAAAAGCTTTAAGCATAATAACAGGTAGTAAAAACACCAAGCATACAAGTTCACACATGAATATGGGAGTGAAAGAAAAACAAGCTAATTGTTTGGCTACGTTATTAGTCTGAAGTAAACTTGCAACACCTCTGTAAAATTATTGGCACTCAGAAAAGAGTGCTTTTGGGGAAGTAATGCAGGCATTTAGTTACTTCACATGTCCAGGCTTTTCTGTTTGGTTTGTAATGATTTGATATTGCACATAATGTTACATTTTGAACTTCACACTGGAGCACTTTGTCACAGAAGTGAAATTATATATATATATATATATATATATATATATATATATACTGTATATATATATATATATATATATATATATATATATATACTAAGCAGGTGATGATTTTACTCAATAACATGTTCAT
>JAQMYJ010000010.1:14270858-14287274 GCA_030014305.1 Clarias laeviceps | reverse complement strand
CTATGGTACAAGGATGTCAGAACACTAGCAGCTATATACGTTTTAGCGGCTTGTGCTAGCTATGATACAAGGGTGTCGGAACACTAGCAGCTATATA
The DNA here is from genome assembly GCA_030014305.1 of Clarias laeviceps. Lineage (NCBI taxonomy): Eukaryota > Metazoa > Chordata > Actinopteri > Siluriformes > Clariidae > Clarias > Clarias laeviceps. The sequence continues at coordinate 14,287,177 of JAQMYJ010000010.1, read as the reverse complement.
CGTTTTAGCGGCTTGTGCTAGCTATGATACAAGGGTGTCAGAACACTAGCAGCTATATACTGTACGTTTTAGCGGCTTGTGCTAGCTATGATACAAGGGTGTCAGAACACTAGCAGCTACAGTATATATGTTTTAGTGGCTTGTGATAGCTATGATACAAGGGTGTCAGAACATACTGTGTGGTCCACTTATAAAGCTCTTAGAGTAAGCATGTGAGAATAAGTAAGTAAATCTTATATATATATATATATATACACACTTAGGTAAATATTTCACATATCTGTACTTTATTAGTTTTATTAGAAGATACTTTTTACTTTTACTCCACTACGTAACTACATACAGTAAACCAGAAAACATTTGTACATTACTTGACTAAATTTCTGTATGCCATGATGACACTTTGTGTGTAGTATTTGAAGCGGGAGAGAGAGAAAACTTTTGATACAAAATTTGAATGTGAGTAGTTTTGTACTTTTGCTCAAGTAGATATATAAATGGGGGGCTTTTACTTTTACATGTTTAACACTGTATTTGACCGAGGATATCTCTACTTTTACTCAATTACAGCATTTGTGTACAGTACTTTGCCCACCACTGAGCATCAGAACTGGACAGTGAAGCAATGGAAGTTTTCTTTACCATAATGTAAACGAACCTGTAATTGCTTACCTGGGGAAGAGATGGCACCAGGATGCACTGGTCAGTGTTCTACTGGGAAACCTTTGGTCTTGACATTCATGTGGATGTTACTTTGACATGTATCACCTGTCTAAACATTATTGCAGATTATCATTCCTTCATGGAAATGTTATTCTATAATTTGCCTTTTAACTTTTGTATTGGTAAGGTGCTTTTGTGATCCATTTTTTTGCCATTATATGTAAACGAGTCAAAAAGCTGGAACTTTGCTACACCCTCTACACCTTGAGCAACCAGACAAAACCAGTAATTCCAACGACTAATTGAAGGTGCTAATAAAGAGCATAGCCAGATATACATATACTGTATGGACAATTGTATTTGGCCAAACCTGTTCATTTTTTAATTCAGGTGTTTAAATCAGACCCTTTATCCCCAGTGAAGGGCAATCTTAATGCTTCAGGACTATAAAGACCTGGTTTGATGAGTTCAGTGTGGAAGAACTTGACTGGCCCGGTTGAGTCCTGTGACCTCAACCCCATCGAGCACCTTTGGAATGAACTGGAATGGAAATTTGCAAGTCAGACCTTCTCGTCCATCATCAATGCCTGACCTCATAAATGCTCTACAGAATGGACAGTCATGAATTCCCACGGAAACACTCCAAAATCTTGTGGACAGACTTCCAAGAAGAGAGGAAGCTGAGTTATAGCTGCAAAAGGGGAAACAGCTCCATATTGAAGTATTTGTATTTGGATACAATGTCATTGCAGGTTTTGACAAATATTATTTTCTCCAAAGAGTATATATAAATGAAGGACTGACATTCAAACCTCACATTAAATTGATGTGCAGGGCTGAGTTTAGGATTGCCTGCCTCCATTAAAAAACGAAGATAGAAAGACAGCAGCACAATTCTGGCTTCATCTAAACCCCTCTGAGACAAACTCTAAAGTACAAAGCGTTGCTCGCTAACCAGCTGTGCAAAGACACCCATCCCCTGAGCCACATCGCAACATAATTCTCCAACCCGAGCCAGAACGCAACAGACACACGCTCTTACTTAAGCACACGCAGCCAAAAACACAGCTAAACACACACCCCCACCTAGGGACACAACTAAACAAAAGCAGCAGCCAAACGCACACCCATACACCACCAAATCCATACTGAATGCATTCGAAACAAACTTAAAAAAGACTTACGCTGAACAGTGGAGAAATTAAATTACACATCCTAAACCAAACTAAAGATGTTCTCAACACTAAACAGAGAAATCCAATTAGCTGATTATCTGAAGAACAATAACCTGAAAGAAAGACTAAATACAGGGTGGGGGATAACTGCTTAGAAATTGAAAAACAGACTCTGTACACACTCTGAGCTACAGGATGTAGAAACAGAGACAGACTTCAGTCTGATCTGTCCAAAAATATCACCAGATTAGACAGAAATATTTCCGTAAAATTCACTGCCATCATCTCAGGCCTCTCTGTCTGAGCACTAAGCAGATATTCAGCTGTGGTTTAGGAGAGCATGATCGGTTAATTCAAAATGATTGATGATGTGCTCAGCTGGCAGCTACGTTTATATCCGCTCTTCATCATTTGAGAAACAATAATCACCCTAATCTAATCTGAACTAACCATAACACTATCTATTCTAATATACTTTTTATTGCTATGTAATTTATATCAATTAATCAATACTTATATCAATAACACAAGACTTAGTCATTAGCACCGTCGCCTTGCACCTCCAGGTTCCAGGTTCGATTCCCTCGGGTCTGTATGCATGGAGTTCCCTGTGCTTGGTGGGTTTGCTCCAGGAACTCCGGTTTTCTTCCACTGTCTAAAGGCATGCAGATTAGGCTAATTGGTGTTCCCAAATTGCCTGTTGTAGGTGAGTGTGTGTATGTGTGTGATGATTGGCACCCCGCCCAGGGTGTGGCCCGCCTTGTGCCCTAAGACCCTGTACACAGGATAAATTGGTCACGATTAATTCCCTTTGCCAACATTGTCCTCTGTCCTGAAGACTTTCCATGGCAGAACACTGACTGACACTCTTGAAACCACACATTGCACATACAGTATCATAATGTTAAATGTGCTGCCTGAGGCCCTCTCCATTGTCCTTCAAAGCGATGGGGCATTTACTACTTTTACCCAACTTTCAGCCAGTCCTCATCTTTCATCTCAAGTTCACCTTTGCAGTATAGTTATCCAGTGAAACATTGCCTTTAAAACCCTAATTCGGAATGACATTGAACCGCCACTATAAAGCCTATTATGTCATCAAGATAAATCAAATAACAGCACTGCATTCGTCTAACCTCTGCCCACCTTCATTCCACTCCATCTCCACTTTCACTTGCACATACTGTACAGTACTGCATTTTTCATCACCAGAGACACAAAAGGGTATTTTTGGTATTGCGGGTGAAAGCAAATGCCTTGTATGCTCATATGGGATTTCATTGTGTGCCTAATGGACAACAAAGGAAATACTTGTATGGAACAAGGGAAACTGTAAATTTATTTAATTAATCAAGAAAATCTGAATATCTGTTTTTCTCTGTTTAGGATAACTATTGAAAAAAAACATTCCCATATCCCTTCTTTTATTCTGGAATATTTAACAGGGAAAGTCCTGACGTATGAACTTCAATTATTGTAGACAAGATTGAATAAATAATGCAATCATGTATGTACTTCAAAAAAGCAGTGTTGCATTCTGGCTATGGAAATCAAATATTCAGCAAAAGATGATCCTAACTTTAAACTGTTGTGCCAACAAGACCATTTTCACACATACAGGAGGTTGATGTGAAATGTTGAAGAGAGCGATTTTGGCAAGAAAATTGGTGCACTCGGGAAATTTCCTGGAGTTCTTCGGCTCTCTTAGGGCTCTCTTCAATCTCCGCCAAGCCTCTTTTCAATCTCGCCAATCTTGCAACTGCGATGTAATTTGTTTTTGTAGACTATTCATGAGGCAAAAACATTCCGCTTGTAGCCCTTCCCTGGCACTTGTCGACTCACTCCTGGGCACTCCTCAAAGTCACAGGGATCTCCTGGTTCAGACTGATTTCGTGAATGCAGGACAGAGATCGTAAGAGTGAGGACTAATCGAGGAGAATTCCTACAAGATCAGTGAGCATGCACAAGGAGAACAAGGAGAGCATTGGAATGTGATATACAGTATGTAATCCAGGAAAGCACTGGTGAATGCTCTCTCCAAGCTCTCCTCATAATCTCAGGCCTCTTGTTAATCACTGCTTGCCTCTCTTCATTTCCATACAACTGTTCTTCATTCTTGCTGTCCACAAAACCATAAGATTGGCGGATATTCCTTGTTCTTGCTGTACACCCACGAGAACTCCTTGTTCTCATCAAAACTCAAATTCAAATTCATACACCCATGACAGAATGACCATGTTCTGACCAGAAACGCTCTCTTTGATATTTCTTGTCAGACTTCCATATGTACTGTATGAAAGGGACTTAAGGAATTTTAATAATGACAAAAACATAAATGCTTAGGATTGAGCCAGGAACTCGGGAGGTAAATCTAGAGAGGTGGAGGTATGCTCTGGAAGGCAGAGGAATGAAGGTTAGCTTCAGCAAGACGGAATACATGTGTGTGAATGAGAGGGACCCAAGTGGAACGGTGAGGCTACAGGGAGCAGAGGTAAAGAAAGTGCAGGACTTTAAGTACTTAGGGTCAACGGTCCAGAGTAATGGTGAGTGTGGAAAGGAGTACACTCAGTAAAACATTCTGGGCATTTTGGAAATACCACTCAAATTAGTCTGCATTAGACTGTGGGAATCCCACCAAGTACTGGGAGAACATACACACTCCATACACACCAAGCAAAGGCAAGATTTAAACCCCTTATCCTGGAGCTGTAAGGTGACTGTGTTAACCATTAGGGTTGAAGCATGAATGGTCTAAGAGCAGCTCTCTGAGATGTGCTTTTTGTACTTTTGAAGAAATACTGTATATACAGTTCCTCTTAGGTCGTCTTCCTCCAGCTTGCTCATTATGGACATATTTACTCACTCATACAGGGTCATGGGAACCCTAGAGCCTATCCAAGGGGACTTACTGTACGGCACTGGATGCGGTGTCAGTCATTTCATGGCACTCAATCACACACCCATACTTACACACTATGGGCGGTTTTGAAATGCCAGTTCAATGTCATCTGCATGTCTTTGGACTGTGGTTGAAAACTGAAGGACCCAGAGGAAACCCACAAAGCATGGTTTCCTCCCACAGTCCAAAGACCTGCAGATTAGTGAGTGAAATCCCAGCTGTACCTTACATGACAACATAAGTGTACATACTTTTTGATGCATGGAATAACGTTTAGGTATAAAACTAGTCTTACTTTGTAATCCATGGAATTACCATATATGGCTTTGAAGTGGGATGAATTTTTGAGCAGGGACATTGTTTATGTTCAAGCTGATGTTATTTTGTGTGTGTGTGTGTGTGTGTGTGTGTGTGTACTACTGTCTATTAATGGGATGATATTTAAACAGTCTAGTCTATGTCATGGTCTCTTTGCAGTGGTGTGCATGCGGACTCCAGTGCCTGTTGGGCACATATGGTAAAGAGTCCTGCTAAAGTTCCAAACACCATTAAAGAGAAGAACTTATGTATACTTATATTTAGAGCGTTTCAGAAATCGCGGTCGGCTTCTGTGGTGTTCACTGGTTTTTAATTAAATTTTGATACAAAATGTCTGGGCGTGTAGAAAAAAAAACCTGACACACAAACATTATGCAGTTAACCACTGGAATCCCAAATGGGTTTAATGCGTTATGACTCTTGTGAGTTATTCTATAATTTGGGCTACATTTCACATGTTAAAAAGCAAAGTTTTTCTCATTAGAACGAATCGTGGTTCAAGTTTGTAAATTTATTCAGTGTAACATACCTGATAATTGCATAGCTTAAACATTAACAAATTTTTTCAAAGTAAAGGATAAAGTCACTATTCAGTTTGTCAACAGTGTAACTAATGGAACTCTGTCCTGCACCTTAAAAATGATTTTACCCCAGAGCCATGTGACCAGCATGAAATGATGTCATTTTGTTCAGTGACATACGTTTTTAATCACACTGGTTCTGTGCTTCTCTCTCCTTGGGAAATGTGCTTTCCTACTTGCAGGATCAGCGTTCCAACTAGCCCTGTGTCTCTTCTTTTTATCTATTTAAAACCTCTGGAAAACAAAAAATGTGTTGATGAGAGTAGAAAGTGAAAGTGTACCATATGAGTGGTGGTTAACAATTTCCATACCATATAAGGTGGTTAACAATTTCCTTATGTTGATCCATCATGTCAGTGATAGGACTTGCTTGGCTGACCACTTTTCTATTTATTTCAGGAACATTTTAACATCCTAATTAAACATAATTTAATTTATTTAATCACAAAGAATCTCTAAACCGTAACAGTGTACTTTAACATAGTTGATGGTCAATTAATATACACAGTGACAGTGGGCTGTTATTAAAAAAAATATATATATATAGAATAAAAAATGAGAGAACACTGACCTCATTGTGGTTAAAATGATGCCAGAGAGAAGAATGAGATCCATTGGGACGATCATTTTTTGAGAGAAAATAAAATCAGTTTAAACACATAATGAGAAATTAGTTTTAAAATGTATTATTTTTTTCTTGTACTTAGACTTTTGAATTGAATAAAAAAAAATAGTTAACTCTAAGGTTTTTAGTCATTACCAAGAAACCCTCAGCTGAGGCGGCATGGTGGTGTTTGATTCCTGTCCCTGTGTGCATGGAGTTTGCATGTTCTCGCCGTCCTTGGTGGTTTTCCTCCGGGTACTCCGGTTTCCTCCCACAGTCCAAAGACATGCAGATTAGGCTAATTGGTGTTCTCAAATTGCACTTAGTGTGTGAGTGTGTGTATGGGTGTGTGCCCTGCAATGGATTGGCACCCCGTCCAGGGTGTACCCCACCTTGTGCCCTAAGTCTCCTGGGATAGGCTCCAGGTCCCCGTGACCCTGAATACAGGATAAAGCAGTATAGACGATGAGTGAGTAAGAGTGAAACCCTAAACAGCAAAAGCTGGCATGTCAAATATGGTAAATTTGCCAAAATTAGTGAAGCATGGGATGCACATCATGTTTGTGAGATAATATTTGTGTGAAATATGCTTTCCCTTAAAAAGTAAATTCTTTTTTGAAAATACAGTATTTAGAATAAATATCCTGATCAGCCATAACATTATGACCACCTGCCTAATATTAAGTCGGTCCCCCCTTTGCCACTAAAACACTGTGTCCTGTGTGTTCTGACACCTTTCTACTGGAACCAGCATTACATTTTCCTGCACTATCGCTTCTATTGGATCAGACTACACAGGCCAGCCTTCACTCCCCATGTGTATTAGTGAGCCATGACCCTGTCACCAGTTCAACGGTTTTCCTTCCTTGGATCACATTTCCTATGTGTAGACAAGGAACACCCCACAAGAGCTGCAGTTTTAGAGTTGCTCTGACCCAGTGCTCTAGCCATTACACCTTGACCCTTCTCACAGTAGCTACATATTTAATATCTGTCGGCTGGAAAGGGATAGGATATATTAGGCAGTAAATGAACCTTTTTTTCTGAAGTTGATGTGTTGAAAGCATAAGGATTTGAGTGACTTTGACAAGGGCCAAATTGGGATGGCTAGAGGACTGAGTAAGAGCAACCCGGTCTGCAGTGGTCAGGACATACCAAAAGTAATCCAAGGAAGGAAAACCAGTAACCTTGTAACAGAGTCATGGGTGGCCAAGGCTTACTTATACTCATAGGGGAAGAAGATTGGCCTGTGTAGTCCAATCCAATAGAAGCACCAGTGTACATCAAATTGCTGAAAAATGTTAATGATGGTTGGGATAGAAAGGTGTCAGAACACACACTTCATCACCGTACAATGGCAAAAGGAGGTCATAATGTTATAGCTGATCAGCGTATGCTTACGGACATGGAATGTACCCTAAAGTATAGAATGCAATCTTCTTGCAGTGTTAATACTGTATATATATATAAATTAGTTTTTTTTGCGGTCTGTAAAAAATCATGTGAGATTAGAATTTTAAAACTCTCAGAAGAATATAAAGTTAAGAATTCTGTCAGAGGTTCTGTAAAGTTCTTCTTTATTTTCTTGCCCCTTGCTTATGGAACAATGATATGCCACATGAGAGGCCAAAACCAAAAGAATGTTCTGTTAAAAAGATCAGTTTCAGTGTTCAGCGCTGGTTGTCTGTGTCACTTGAGTTTAACGATCCAACGAACATTCTTATGACTCACATCCCCCTCTCCACCCACTCACCAATTCCTCTGATACTTTATCCAGCCACTGTGTGAACAACCCAACCCATAAAAGTGGAGTGGTTGTCAAAAAGCCAAAACCAAGAAACGAATACTTAGACAGGGTCGGTAGGATTTCTAGGGTGGCTTCATGCAGTGTTTCCCTACTGTGCATCAAATACTGAAACAAAAGCATGTTAAATATGTCTCCACAAAAATGTGTTGGTGGCCTCAGCAGATCCTCAATGGACAAGTTGCAGTTACTGATATATTTTTATTAGATTATATTTTATTTTATTGATTTAACTAGCATTTTGAAAATGAAAGTCTCAGAAGGAATACTTTAGATCTGAAAATCTGAAGAGAGCGTCCCAGGAAATACTGAAGATAAGTGCATATTTATTCCATCTGGATTTTTTTACATGGAAATATTGGTGTTAAAGGCCACAAGGACTCCTATGAAGGAACAGATACTGGAAAATTTTATAGAAAATGCCTTTCAAGTGGTTTGGCTGTTGATGCTAATGAGAGAAGAGAAGAAAAGAAAAGAGAAAGAACTCTCAAAGATCTTAGAGTTAACTCTGCACACATCTTGGTGGAGGAGGAATAAGACAAAAGGAATGTCATGCTAAGTGCCAAGTGATCTGCTTTCCAGGTTTCAGTCATCGCAGTCAGAGCTCTTTCTCTCTTTCTCTCTCTCTCTCTCTTTCTCTCTCTCTCTCTTCTTGTTGTTTTTTTTTCACCCCTTTTCTCTTGTACCACCTCAGTGGTTAAGGACGATGTGCAGTTTTCCTGCCTAGACACGTTTATATCAGTGGTGAGACTGTTGGATACATTTCGGATGAGAGCAAAATGTAAGCATGTGTGAGCTGATCTTTGAGTTTACACTCGAACAGATTGAGTTCTTTCAAGCAAATGTTGAGACAGGTTCTGGTTTCTAAACAGGAACAGTCTAATCTTTTCATATCCTGTAATAATGCTTTACGAACACAAAATGCAGCTACATATACTGTAGTCGAAGACATAAACACAAACCACATCTCTGTGGAAAGTTTAATATGATTTTAAACTAGGGCTAGTTTTGAGGTTTGGGCTCTGATGGTGCTTACAGCAAAAGAATACTCAAGAATAAATATTTTTTAAACCTAATCTCTATCCAGTGTTGCATACAGGATGTGCAGTTACAGGACAGCGCTGCTGACTTCAATCTGATTGCAGATTACAGCAACCCTGACAGTCTTTCTGGCCACACAGCAAATCTGCACTCACATTTACATTATATTGTATGAGTGCACTATCATGCACTACCACATTTATCATTTCTATTGTTCTCCACAAGGACAACGGATTCCAGAATGTGCGGTAAATTATATATTCGACATCATGGTGACATTATCTTTAAGGAGATTTTTTTTTTTTTAATTCATGGAAGTAGTCCTTCCACTCTGTTAGGGGCTTATTTTGTCTTATTAGCATCAAAAAAGAGAAAAGTTGTTCTAACATAAGCAATAAAAGGAACTTGCCATGCAGACGTTCCACCACAATCAATTTGTATATAGAAACATATGCATCCACCTAAAGGTTTGATATTTGGTACAAAGTTGCTTTTCTTGTGTTTTTTTAATTTTAAGTAAGGAGCTTTTCAGGTAGCTCAAGTCAATCTGCATATCTGAAGACAGAGGAAAATGGGAAGTTTGGTTTGAGCTGATTCAACCCACAGAGCTGTCACTCACTTTTTTGTTTTTTGTTTGTTTGTTTTTTGCATATTTGCATAAACTCTAAAGCCTGTTGCAATTTATAAAATACTTAAATCAGCTCATCTGGCACCAACGACCGCACCATGGTTAACATTACACAAATCATATTTCCCCCTCATTCTGATGTTTGGTGTGAACATTAATGGATGATATTGACCTGTATCTGCACTATTTTATGCTTTTTTTTGTAGCTGCCATATGATTTGGCTGATAAAGTAACTGCAGGAACAAATTGGCAGGAACGGGTTTTCCTATTAATGTGAACGGTGAGAGAAAATATATGGAATGTTGGGATAATCATCAATCAATAACAAAACGGAAACATAGAAATCCACGGTAACCACTTACTGTACACAGTCTGCTCCAGATACAGTGGAAAGAGATTAAGTTGGGAAAATGACGGAACATGCCGTTAATTTTCCTTATTAATCAAAAGGTATGTAGAATGCTGACAAGAACTCATCAAGAAAGCTTTTTTGGCATTATGGTGTAACTATAGTCACAAAGTAGCCGTGAGATTCTGATGAATATTCCGTTGATGAATGACCGTTTCCAGATGCTATCTGATCATTCGTTACTTTCTTCCCAAATAGCTTTCCTCTTTCCAATGCTGAGCTTTAATACACAAATTAAGTAGTTACACACTATCTTCCAAACTAAGATCTAAGTTCGAACAATCTCTTTGGGCAAAATGAGTCAATGGAGGAAAAATAAGTTAACATGAGTACCACAGATATACCCTAAGCAGAAACACAATTTCCTGTTCTTCTGGCTATCACACATAGGATGTGGGTGAACCCACATCACCCCTGGCTTCGCTGGACCGACAAAGCCAGACTTATAAAGTGTGTGTTTGTAATTGTGAGTGTTAAGTGTAGGCGTAAGCACGTGAGAGCACATACCCTTGAGAGTTTTCCCAGCCTGTGATGTGCGTGTGGGGAAACACTCTTGAATTCCAACAGTCTCCACTGAAACGATCGTTCACTCCTGTAAACATGGATGAATCCCAAGAACATACTGCATACCTGTCAGATTAATTTCCCCCTCTGCCACTAAATTGTCCTAACAGTCATGAGCTGGAATCTGCTGGACCTACAAGGCTTTTAAATAAATATCTTGAAAAGTGATCAGTAGTGGTTAACTAATGTTTGCCAAAGCATTACTGGTTAACTCAATGAGTGAGGCATCTGTGATGGCTGAATGGAGACGTCTTTGGGCCACTGATCAGAAGATCATGATTCCCAAATCTTAGTGCCACTGTTGCATCTTTGACCATGGGCCTTAAAGGGATAGGTTGATCTGTCTGAAATCAAAATTGAGGTGCATATAAGTACATTACTATAGGTGTTGGTTGTTATAAATGTCCGTGCTGAGGTTTGTTACTGTACAGTGCTTCAAATGCAAGTACAATGTAAGGAATCAGGGCCAAATTTCTCAACTCTTGTTCTATGCAAAAATGCATTCCAAAGTTCAGTCGGAACCCATATAAAGCTTCTGCTAAATCGAGTTGGTATCTTTTAAAGGTACAGTATATTCAGTAGAAAATTATCTAATTTTTTTATGTGTTAACATGTCTGGTATGGGCGGCACAGCGGCTTAGTGGTTAGCACTGTTGCTTTGCACCTCCAGGGTCTGGGTTTGATTCCTGCCAAGGGGTCTGTGTGCGTGGATTGTTTGGGTTTCCTCCGGGTACTCCGGTTTCCTCCCACAGTCCAAAGACAGTGAGTGAGTGGGTGATGTCTAATATGGCTAACCAGACAATTAGTTAAAAAAGAAAGAAAAAAAAAGGGTTCAATGTGTACCGCATACAATACACAGTTTTCGCTCTCTAAATATTCCTGTATTTTTGGTCTGTAAATAATCTGTACTTTGGTTTTATCTTAAAAACATGGCAAACACTACTGGGAAAAGAAATATGAGCAATGCCAGAATGATGTGTGAGTTCTTCTTTGGTGGTTCCTTATCTTCATCTACTTCACTCAAGTTCATGATTAGTCTCAACCAGAGATTTTAATTCAACTTGTGAAATGATTTTATTCATTTATTTATTTTTCAGGCTTGTGATATTACTCAATATACATATATTATTCAAAATATTGATCTAATTGGAACCTCCTGACCCTGTTCGGGAATTAAAATTTTTTTTTTTCTTTTTTATTTAACTACATGATCCTAGTATTGACACATGCATCTAATTTTAACCAGATGCTCTTTAAACTCATCTGACAGTATTGTAGAAAAATAAAAAAAATTACAAATTAAATATGCACAAAAGAAACAAGCGCACTGCCTATTCATATCTGTATTTGTATAACATTTAACACATTAAAATGTGTTTGTACCAAAAGTAATGCAAAGGTTTCCACGGAGAGGTTGTTCCAATTGCACATGTTGCACATTGCACAACTACTCAGCATAGCTGACGGTCTCCTCCTGCACTACAGAATGTTTACACAGATGACACCATTGACAACACTGTACACAGATGGATGAAGTTGAAAGACGGAGAAACCAAAATTAAAGACAAACCACCATCAAGTGCAGCAGGTTTAGGTTCAACAATGGCACAAATGCATCACTTGTGATGGAGAGGCAGATCTTAAGTAGTACCTTTTTATAGAGAAAGAGTTTCTCTACCAACATGTGCAATCGGAATGACCTATCTCAATTGGTAAAAAAAAAAAAATTAAATTTTGCATTACTTTTGGTACAGCCCTTGTGTTTAACCCTAATAGACAGGATGATATTTTTCTCAGATTTGCTTTGCAACGATTAACACACTCAAAATAACCTTGAGAAATGACTAATTACTGTAGTTCATTTCATTTTGGAGATGGTTCCAACCTTGGGTCATTCCTTCTGGGGATCTTACTGGACAAGCCTGTATCGAAACTGCTTCACCCTTGGACAGCTGCTATTACTTTAAACCTTAAGCAAATTTCCAGTGAAAATCCTTTAAAGGACTATGGATTAAGGATTTCTTTCTAACTGAGTAAGGAGGGAATTTAATATCTGCCGTCTGGCTACAATACTGTATAATCTTATTATAATTTTCGGTCCCACCTACAGTACACATCTACAGTACTTTTTGACCTGGAAATCTCACAAGGTTGCTAATTACCATATGTTTCACCCCAAATTACTGTTTTATACCAATAAGATCTTTCTGAAGAGAGAGAGAGAGAGAGATAGCGAGGTAGAGATTGTATTGCACAAAACTCCCAAGGAACATCTGTAAGACATGGTAGATTACAGGTCTGCAGAATTTTATAGGTTGTGCTTTGAGAACTCACATGACATATTATAAAACACTGACAGGTATCTGATGCTCACAGGATGACTCAGTGGAAATTACCTTTTTTCCACTGTTGCCTGGACTTTTTATAACTTTTTCAATATGAAACAAAAAAGTCTGTGCTATATCAAATTGGTGTTCAAAATGACCTTCATTCTTCAATAAGCGCTTTAACCTGATCAGGGTTGAGGATCTCAGGAACACCAGGGATGAGGCAGGAATTCACTTGAATGACGGATGTAAGTCCATCACAGAGGAACATTCACATTTACACATATTTATACCATGAAACATGTAGCTGTAAACAGAAAATTTGTCCAGATTTGTCCTAGTAATTTTTCCCAGCAAATTACTTGTCCCTACAAATTACGTGCTAAACAGATCGGATCCAAAAATGTCAACTTATTATTGAGTGTCAAAGTATTGGAATCTGATTTTACAGGGACTACGGCCTTCCAACAAATGTTCTTTTATGCTTTTGCAAGCAAGTTCACTGCAGAATACACCCTGAACTGGCCACAACCCAAAAGGAACGCAAACCATTCCAAAAATACTTGCAAAATGATAGGGGGTAGATATCTAATTCAGAATGCATGGGATCATTCATATGTCTGTCTTTCATCAAAGGATCTCATGACATTTCTACAAAGTCACTGGCTGAGATTAATGAATTTCTTTCCTTTCTTTTTTTTTTTGGCAAAGGAATACCTCCAGATACAACCAGTATGTAAATGTGGACATAGTAATGTACGTTGTTATTGTTATTATGATTGGCCGACATCCTGAGGCATTCTGCCGATTTCAAACCAGGAACATGCAGAGTCTGGACTTTACCACCGAGCTTGTCTACTGGCCCAGGACCAACCTACTCTAAATCTTAACCTTGATTATTGCAAATGAAACCCATCTCAGATAAGCATAATAGAACAATCTATGCCAACACCTCAGACTTCTGCATGGAATTATTTTCTGGAAACGAAATTGTGTTTTTATTAGATGCCATGAAGGACACTGCAAATGTTTTCAGAAGTTAAGAAAAGTGCCTTGTTAAATACCGTGAGAGAAGCTGCCTTCCCTCGAGCTAGCAAGCTAGTTCCCTTTTTGGTGAAAGGAGTGATCCAAAAATGAGACATCAGGAGTCAAGAATGCAAGAAAAAGAAAACAAGACTCTCTCTCAAGAGGAACTCAACTCATTTGCACAGATGTTCTCCCTTCCCTCCCAGTGAGCAGATCTTTATAGATTAGTGAACATATTTTTTTTTTGTTTGTTTTTTGGCAAGGACCTGAAGGAAGACGGCAAGTTTTCAATGGACGAACATTGGACATAGCCAAAAGAATGAGGACATCATCTCTCTGTGGACTTAAGAACCCGAAAAACATGGGCATTGTAGGAGGAATAAGTAAACACAATACACAATGATTGTTTCTTGAAAACTGGCCCAAAATTATAATGAGAGAATTATTTACTCTGATTGAAAGCGGAAATGCAACAATTCCTAAAACCAATGTTTTTAATATTGTTGTTAACCTTACCATTCACATTTGATTTACTTCAATTTGATTTCACATTTGATTTTTCAAAGGATTGCTACGTATGCAGTATGTACAAATCAGCCATAACATTAATGCAGCAAAACATTAATACATAAACAATGATTATCTATTATAGACCAGTAAACTGGTGACAGGATCGTGGGCATCCAAGGGCTCACTCAAGTCTGTGGGGACTAAAAATTCAATGCAGGTCACAAAAAAAAGGCAACAAAACAGCCAGTGCACCTCAGCTTACCACGCATGGGTCCCAGCAAGCAAAAGAACTCAAGGCCTCCCGACCTGGCCTCCAAACCCAATTCGCCTTGGATCCCAATTCGATTGCACACCCATGGGATGCGCCAGACAAACATGGCCACTGCATGGAGGCCCCACCCTCCCAAAGGATCCACTTCCAATGTCCTGGTGCCAGACACCACAGCACACCCACAGAGGCCTTGTGGAGTGATGCCCCGAGGGGCCAGAGTTGCCCCACTAGGGATACTGGCTAATAAGCGTATAAATCATGCAACCCCATAACAAATTTGTACAATTGCAAATGCATATCAATTCACATGACCTGGGTAAGTTTTATGGAACTGTATAAAGTTTATGGATTCAGTTAGCATTTTGTGAATTAATTTGTATTATTTCAGCCCAATTTTGACAAAGTGTATTCGTGCATATTGGTTTAAATTAATACTATGGCTGTCAGTAGATTACAGTTTTTCATTTCAAACAGCAACAACAATAACAACATATGGGCACTGGTGGTTCAGTTGCCTGGCACCTCCAGAGCGGGTTCAATTCCCGGCTAGACTCGATTCCCGTCTCTGTGTGCATGGAGTTTGCATGTTCTCCCCGTGCTTGGTGGGTTTCATCTGGGTACTCCGTTTTCCTCCCACAGTCCAATGACCTGCAGATTAGGCTAATTGGTGTTCCCAAATTACCCATAGTGTGTGAATGAGTGTGTGTGTGTGTATGTGTGCCCTGCGATGGATTGGCACACTGTCCAGGGGGTACCCTGCCTCGTGCCCTGTTTCCTGGATTAGGTTCCAGGACCCTTCCTTGCATCTGGTTTTACACCTGGTTTTTGGCAGTTTAGAATCAGTTTAGAATCACAGAACTGGTCCAGTCTATCAGTGCCTGGTTCTGTTCAGGGTTTAGAATCAGTGCGAGTGAAACAAACACAGTGAGGAGGTGTGAGGAATTTGAATGTATTTGCATTAAATCATTTTAACACATTGGGGATTTTGAATTAATCATGAGCGTTAACGTGTTAATGCAGACGGCACTAATTAATACAAATGTAATAAGGTCAGGTTGGATATAAGGAGCCGCTCGTGCAACCAGAAGAAATGTGTGATTCTTGAAAATGAAAAATATATTTTTTAAATAGCTTGTTTTCAAACTGTTTCAACCATTTCTGGTTAATTGTTCTGTAAAAACGATGTTTTATTATATATTAGTAGAAGTACAGTAAGACATTATTGTTGGATAGCTTTGTTTAGTGTCTGTACTGCATTGTGATTAGTTCTACCTTTATATTGATTACAAATGATGCACGGATTATGATCAATGAGAATGCCAGATCCACCATCATGATGCATTGTTTTTTTACTGGGTCCTTCGAATTTCTTAATGGCCTAGGAGTCTCTCTTAGTCAGTCCCATCACACAGTACCAGTTTGCCTTGGAAGACCCTACTAGGGACCATTTGCCATCAACAAAATAGCTTCTAAGATTAGTGGGTTGGGGGGGGGGGGC
>JAQMYJ010000010.1:14210549-14270848 GCA_030014305.1 Clarias laeviceps | reverse complement strand
GTAGAGAGGTTCGCGCAACCCACTGATCTTCTTCCACTTATCTGGGTCTGGACCCAGATAAGTGGAAGAAAATGAACAGTTGGTTGGATGGTGGATGGTGTTGGATGGTGTTTTCATTCCAAATCACATAATTTTGTAGTCATGTATTTGTGTTTTGGTGGCACGATGGCTTAGTGGTTGCCTTGTGGGTTTCCTTTGGGGGCTCCGGTTTCCTCCCAAAGTTCAAAGACATGCAGATTAGGTTAACTGGAGTCCCCAAGTTGCTCATAGTTTGTGAATTCTTTCATTTTAGAACGAACAGACCGTTATGCATGAAAATCCTAAGAGAACATCAGTTTCTAAAATACTCAAACAGCCCATCTGACACCAACAACCGTGCGAAGATTGTATGTATTGTATTTCTACTTTGGTGGTAATAGTAACTAAAGCTCTTGAACTGTGTCTTCATGATTTCATGAAACGCTTCTGCCACTCTATGACTGTTTGAATGTATAATTGCATGAATATCAATACATTTTGAATTGCAACAGTAGGATAGTGATAGTTATTGTGTGTTACATATTCCCGTCTCCATAAAAGCACACAGTACATCTTACAAGCACAATCTAATTGCTTGCACTTCTCTTAGCAGTTCTCCCCCGCATCATCAAACGGCAAACACGATGCAGCTGCACCAGGAGGACAACAATCTGCCACATTATCTGCTTCTTTTGTATTTGATTTTGGACCAGCATTTGGACTTGATTAGAACCGGAGCTCTTAATTGTTATCGTCAGCTCATGTGGAAATAGTTAATGGCTTCATGCTCATCAGTTTCAGGATGGCAGTGCCAAGTGAAGGGCACTGTGGATGCTAACAGCAACTGTTGCATTGCCTCACTGTGAATTGAAGACTTCCAGAGTTGCCATGAGAGACATACTGTGCTTGGCACAGATACATAGAGGTTGTATGGATTTTTCCTGGCCTGAGGTTGATTTAGATCAGACTTTTTTGTAGTTAACTCTTTTGCCCCGGTGGCATAGTGGTTAGCACTGTGGTCTCACCTCGGGTCTACAGTATGTGCATGGAGTTTGCATGTTCTCCCCATGCTTGATGGGTTTCCTTCCATACTTGCACAAGATGTGCAGGTTAGGATAACTTTCCTTCCCAAATTGTCCGTAGTGTGTGTGTGTGTGTGTGTGTGTGCTGTGTGATGGATTGGCACCCTGTCCAGGATGTACCCAGTCTTAGTGCCCTAAGTCTCCTGGGATACTCTTCATGCACGTGCGACCCTGTACACAGAATTAGTAGTATAGAAGATGAATGAATGAATGAATTACATTGCCTCAATCTATTTTATCCACACACACACACATACTCAAATGAGGTGTACTGTATAATTATGCAGGTGTATCTAAAGCAAACAATGCAGTTTGCTGTGATGACTCTACAAAGATTGAATTTAAACGAATCCTCAGCTCTGAACGTGTTCATACCGCAGCGAGGATATCTGACGATCTTAATCCTCTCCCGCTGTGATTTCAATCCGGCGCACAATGTGTTGGTCAGATGGGCCTTAATTACTGCCGACTTCTAAACAATCACATAAACATGCATGCAGCGGAAAAGCTGTTTGACTCGCCTCCCTAAATGTACAGTCATCTTCTGAAGCAACACAATAAGCAGGACATCTGTTTCGTGTCGACAACAAGAGCCGTGCAACAATGTAGCTTTGTGACGAAGGAAGGAGAAGAGCTGCAGACTTTGAGACACAGCAGGAGCCGTGTGACACGTCGATCTGTTGTCTGGGACTCAGCCATCGGCATCCTCAGCTAGGCCACAATCCAGACCCATGCTGGTTTGGCTTATGGAAAGCCAGTTCATTCTCCAGTTATGATTTCATTGACTTGCTTAGTTTTACAGCCACAAGCTATTGTGAACGAATATGGTGTCAATCATTTAGGATTTTTTATGACTGAACATACAATGGGCCTACCAGTGGGACAAATAAATGGTGCCCGATCTGTTTGTCTTATCAGTCAGTTAATACAGTGACGAGTGGAAGGATTTATGGATTTGTTCATGGATTTGGGGATTGATTACAGTGAAAGAGATTTTGTGGCAACCGCTGAAGGTTTATGTTCAGTGTCATGTGCCACTACCCGCAAAAAATCAATGAGGGTCTTTGTTTCTTTTTTTTACTCATTGCAAAATCATAAAGGCAAAGCATTAGATACTTGCCATGGAAGACTATTTGCTTCGGTGCCAAAGCCAAAATGGGTGGAATGATTTGTGGTTTATGCAGGGCATCCAGTTGTGACGGGAATTTCGAACTCAACCGCTACGTTCCAGCGAGCGACTCTAATGACATGGTTAAGCTTCCGTGGGATATTGTTAAAAGGGGGAAATTCCATGCAGGAGAAAAACACTTCTTATTTTTTTCAGAGGTAAGAGCCGGTCAAGTGTCTGCATTCACTTTATGGCAGATGCAATTATTGTTCAGACTGCTTACATGCATGATTTGTGCCTACACACTGAACAAGAGCTCGTTTCAGAACAGCATTTTTAATTACAACCATACCTTTTTAAAAAAAAATTTTTTTTGTGTTGGAGACGTTTATTAAAGTAGCATCTACACCATGAGTTCTACAGAATAGGTTAATCTTGCGGATCGAGGAGTCAAATGTTTCCTCTCACATTTCAGTGATCCATAATAATTTAGTCTGTTGCATGCACATGGAACTATTTATTCTCCAACACATTACTTCCACTCCAGTAAAATGACTAACTATGCAGATGAGTGAAGTGTCTGATGCCATCTTCGGGATGTTATATGAGGTGCAAGTGATTTTTTTTTCTGTGTGTGTGTGTGTTGAGGCTGCTGTGTCTGAATATGCATGTGCATGAATAAAGGTTTAAGCCTTTGTCTCAGAAGTTAAACAGACATTCCAAGATTAAAGAAGGTTGTAGCATGCAGAATCATTTTAGCATGCACATGTCAAGACGCGTCTCCTGAAAGTAAACGAAACTTCTGGAAAAAACTCTGACCTGGTTTGTTGTGCAGACAACATAACATCTCAAGTATAGACAAGCTACTCACTGCAACTCCTCGCTAATACTTTTAGCCTGCTTTTATAGAGTATAAGAGCCTGCTACTTTTTTTTAACACTCACCAGGTCGTGGTAAGAGATCTATTAGGATTTCTCAAAATCTTGTTTTTAATTAATTTATTTTTTATCTTAAAAAAAAAGGCTGCACGGAGCTTAGTGGTCACCACTGTCACCTTGCACCTCCAGGTCCGGGTTCGATTCCCGCTTCAGGGTCTGTGTGCGTGGAGTTTGCATGTTCTCCCCATGCTTGGTGGGTTTCCTCTGGGTATTATGGTTTCCTCCCACAGTCCAAAGACATGCGGATTAGGCTAGTTGGTGTTCCCAGAGTGATTGGCACCCCGTTCAGGGGGTACCCCACCTCTAGTCTCTTGGGATAGACAAATCAGCCATAGCATTAACACCACAAAATACTAACAAATTAACATTCACTATCACGAATTGCTGAAAGGATCATGGGGACCCAAGGCTTACCCAAGGCTTGCCCAGAGGAACCAAAGAACAGCTCGTCCCCACAACCTAAAGGATCCACTGCCAACATCCTGGTGCCAGACACCACAGCACACCACTAGAGGCCCTGCGAAGCCAAACGCTAAGGGATCAGAGCTGCCCTATTGGCACAAGTGGAACACAAACCTTAGGTTGTTTAAATTTTAATGGTTTTAATGTTACGGTGTGTAACCTCAGCCGATGAGTTTTCCTCAATGTGGCTAGCCATGGATAAATATATCTGAGGAGACTCTTAAATACAAGTTTCCTCTTAATCCATCCATCCATCCATCTAACTGTATAGTGGCCACACCTGTGAATGATTCCACCTATCATTTTATACCGAATTAATAACTGAAATAAGCATGTTATTAGTAATAAGGTATACTGGTAATATAATGTGTCAGGCACCACAGCACATCCCAGAGGTCTTGTGGAGTCATAGCCCAGGGGTCAGGAGCCACCCTGGTGGCACAAACCTACACAATACTGGGCATAATGTTTTGCATTGTAATGTTATGGCTTATTGGTATATAATATTGCAACATGTTTAAAGTGCAGCGATACATCCTGTGAACATGATATAAAAAACAGACTTGTTGGTTTCATACATATTTAAACCCCTGGTCAAACACCTTTGGCTGCTGTAAGACTCGAGATATGCTTCTATCAGCTTCTTACATCTGGATCCTGATAATTTCCCATTCATTGGCAAAGCTGCTCAAGTTTCATCAGACTGGATGGAGACCACTGGTGAACTGCAATTTTCATATCTTGCCTCAGGCTTTCAACTGCATTGAAGTCTGGCTTTCACTGGATCATTCGAACACATTTAGTTTCTCAGAACCACTCCAGTGGAGCTTTGCCAGTATGCTTAGCATTGTTTAAAGGTGAATCTCCATGCCAGTTTTGAACCCCTTAGAGACTGAAACATCTTTTCTTTTATGATTACCCTGTATTTTCCTCCATCCATCTAGTCCTCAACCCTGAGCAGTTTCCCAGACCTTGCTGATAAAAAGCATCTCCTTAACATGCTGCTGTTACCACCACCATGCTTCACTATGTTGATGGTAGTCTCTGTGTTGGAGTTCTGACAAACATAGTGCTTTTGGCCGAAGTCCAAAACATTCCATTCTGGTCTTGTCAGGACAGAGAACCTACCTCCATGTGTTCGCTGAATTTTTGTCAAGCTTTTGGCAAACTCCAAATGGATAATGGTTTACCTCTCTCCACACTTTGTGGTGTGTCTTGGCTATGAGTTTCCCCATTAAGAGCTTCTCCTATTTCACCTTTGGATCTCTTCAACTCCTTCAAAGTTACCCTTGGGCTCTGGGATGCTTCTCTGATTAATACCATCCTTTCTTCAGCAACGACGTTAGCAGAATGGTCTTGACTAGTCAGAGATTGTGCAATGTTCTTTACATTTTTTAGTAGTCTGGAGTGAGAGCACAGGGTCAGCCATGGACCAGACAGAGTTAAGGGCCTTGCTCAAGAGCTCAGCAGCGGTCACCTGATGGATCGGAGTCTCTAACCGTCGACCTTCTGATCAGTAAATCAGAGCCTTAACATACTCGAGCCACCACTGTCACATATCATCTGCAGGAGATACAGGGTTTGAATCCAGACAATGTCAAAACCATTTCCAGGAATCTGAGATAATTGCCTGCTATCTGGATGGGAAAGGTCAAATCACAGAGATGCTAGGTAATCACAGGCATCTGTGAACTCTTGTAGACAGATGACAGCAGTTAGCATTCTACAGATAACACGATCAGCTTGTTTTTGCAAGTGGCGTTCAAGCCAAACGGGGCTTTTGATGAAATTTCTCGTGAATGAATGTGTAAAACCGACTTACAAAGACGTCCCTCTTTAGTCAGCGAGTGGAGCAATTGATCCTTGAAAATCGACAGATAACTGTACACACAATCATTCACAAACACCACTTGCACATTACAGGAACTGGGAGTTACTGACCCTCTCCCATACAGTGCCGACAGTACACATGTTTGGGCCATTAAAGGAGTTCCTGGGAGGTCAAAGTTTGAGACGTCTAATCATGCAGCAGGCAGTTCCATCAAAGCTCTGTAAGGTCTGTACTGAGAAAACTTTTTACCTTAATGGAACCCAAACACTTATGAAACGCTTGGAAAAACTTGAGCACCACTTGTAACTCTGCATAGTTTTAGACCATGTGGTAGCGTCATACTTCTCAGCAGAAGCAACCATTAGAAAACTCATGACCGTCATGCAGTATTGCATTACGCTGGTCAGGGAAGCATTGGATTGGGTGTTGAATTAAGTTACCATGATCTATCAGGTCTGTGCTTCCAGGTATGGTGTGTGATGCTAAACACAAAAAGAAGTCTGTTTATTTTATACGCACCACATTTCATAAAGTACTCCTCATTACTTTAGTTGCTTGATGTTAAAAAGTACTAATATACAGTACTTTGTGCTCTGACTGATTTTGTGTCAGCATGTTACAGTACAACCGTGTGTTTCTGGTTCACCCCTTAAGCGAGTGCTTCAAGTGAATTTGGTGTGGTGTCTCCCTCACTTGCTGATGGTTTATTGCTCTATTAGCAGAAATGAGTGAGTGAACGCACAGTTTCAAACAGAGCTTTGGTTTCCTGTTTATTCCTTTCCTGGTTTTCAACAGTTCCTGTTACTCGTTTTACTGCTGCTTTGAACTCAGCCCACCGACTGCTCATTGCACCAGTTTTTGGTTATCAGACTCGCCCTAATGCGGCCCATGTGCCAAAATATTTACTTCTCCTTTGTAGGATTTCACATGAAATTATCCTGCATTTCCATTTCCATCTCATGCTACTCTGGTATTCAAGCTTCTAGTTTTCCTCCTCGTTTTCTAGACGTTTTTTCTTTTTTCCTTTCTGTTTTCTCCCAGCCTATGTGGGTGATGATTAGTTTGTGTACAATGGCTTGTACTGTATGTGTATGTGGTCTTACAGTATATTTACACTAGATGCATCAAACCCCAAAAGACACAGAATGAATCGAAATTAAAATTTGCATTCTCATTTATTTTCATGAGACTTGCTTGGAAAAAAAAAAAAAAAAAAAAAAGAGAGATTTTAAAAAGTACATAAAATACCAAGGCAAGCTTCACAGCAAATGTCAGACCATACAAAAAGCTTTTTCTGCGTGAAGTACAAATGATTCCTTATTACAATCCTAATAATAAAATACCAACACATACCTTTATATTTGGGTCATGGATTACAAAATAATGACATAAATACTTACCAAATTTTAAAAAATAACAATAATTTGAGATTTCTCCCACATTGACACAACCATTAGTAAAATTCACAAATGAAACCGACACAATCGCGCTGCTGTAGAAATGCAAAGTGACTAAAGATCTGAATGAATTTGCATTATGACTGACAATTCTTTGGGTTTCTGTGCGTGTGTTTTTTTTTTAAGATCTAATACTTTTTTCCCCTCAAACAGCAATTGGTATTGTTTTATGGATCAGAGAATAAACTCTATTAAGCAAGTTGAAGCCTAGAACTGGACAAAGTTGTACACAACAATAAGATTAAAGGTTAAGTAGCCATTATTTATTACTACAAGTTATTGTAACTTGAAACCTAATAAATGGGAAATCTGATCAGATAAAAGATTAATTATAATATAATTAGGAATTTAGAAACACACGAATGTGACTATAATTCATAGTCCAGATTTAGATTTGGTGACTCAAGTCTTGAAAAATTCATGCCTTGATTTACTGAAAATGAAAACATAAGTTGATTTTCCAGGTTCGATATTCTTTCTTGAGATTATCCGCTAATTAAAATTGCATGCATGTAGTTCCTCCAGGTCCCTGCCTCATTCTCGTGAATGATCTCATGCAAGAAAAGCGACTTAAATTCAAGGTCAGAGCTGCGGCTCTGCAAATAGCACTTAATTCTGTACGTCTGAGATCTGAATACCGTTGTGCTTACTTAACGCATATCTGAATAAAATGATGAGAAATGCTCGCTATGCTTCTACATCCAACTTGCCAATCATGCGCCTGTAAGGAATAAGTGAATAAGAGTGATGATCTTCCTAACCCATGCTGACATTTTTCTTTTCCTCTTTGGAATTTTGAATAGAAACGTCAAATTTGATTTAAAACATCTCAAAATGATTTAAGTCAGCATCTCTGTAGCCGGATGCTACTTTAGTCTGCTTCTGCTTCATCTTATTAGCATCAACAATGTCTGTATGGTCTAAGGGGGAAAAAATGTGATAAAATATAAGGAAAAATACAGTGTGCAAAATGGATCAATACAAATAAATAATGCTTATTTAACAATTTTACTCTACCAAGAGGCAATGGCACTGGGCTTGCTCACAATATACAATAATGGACAATTTGCGTTAATATTGACTTATAAAATACTGTACATCAAGAAATAATGAAAAGGCTAAGAGGGAATTAATGCGTAGGGAATTTAAAAATAATGCACGTTTACAGGCTGGCTGTTCAAGTCAAACCGGGATTGTACTGTAACAGAACACAGTTACCAGAATCAAAACTTCCTTTATTTCTTTATATAATCCCATGATGCACTAATGCACTTATCCCAGAGTTATCTCACTAGTGCCTGAATACCATCACGGCCCCATGAACATTTTCTCAGCACGACGGCGCCATGATCGGACTACTTCCTTCACATGTGGAACGCTGTCCAACCAGGAACTCCTTTAATGGCACAAACATGTGGAAATGCTTTGGAGTGAGGTCAGGTCAGGACTGTACAGGGGATGTGGCAATGACTCCCAGCCGATGTTTCAGTAAGGTGCAAGAGGTGTTGGTGAATGTTTGAGTGCAACGAGTTCTCTATCGATTTTCACGGACCAGATGTTGGACTCACCGAATGTTCATGTGAACTGACCTCGGATTCATGGACGCTCTTTAAAACGTTTGCACCATTAAAAATGCTGCTAAGAGTCTCATCCCCATACTGTCCTTGAAGTCTTCTGTAAATCCTAATAGGTTTTATAACCTCCTTGCACAAAAAATTTCATCACAAGTCCCGGTTTGGTTTGAACGCCCCTGTATGTTTAGATGTAGGGAGTGGCAAATGAATTTGACACAGATGGCACATCACAAGGATATTTTTAAAGAATAATGGTTGTTTCAGAATGACTGAATTCTATTGAATATGCTATTTTGAAAGATGGGATTTTGAATCAAACGAATATGAATGTGTAAAATATTATCAATTTAAGGTCCTAACTCTAATTTTACAGACATTGTCATGTTATTATAATGCTTTTTTTTTTTTATTATACAATAAATGAAAAAAAGAGTAAAGGTACAGAAGATGCCATGGTATATCTACAGTATTGCAGTATTGTGTTGAGCTTTTGCTTCTTCTGAGCCACAGGATGCAATAGGAACCGACCAATGGAAAAATTTATTTCTTACTAGTATTCCAGAAAACTGCTGAATTTGCGAAATGCATTTCTGCTCTCACGCAGGTGTAAGTGTAAAGGCACCATTCATTCCAGAAAAGCAGGTTGTCATTTAAAGCTTAAAAAACAAATCCATCTGAGGAAACGTGTACCTCCTTTAAGTGCTGTAGAAACAGACGGTAGAGACGAAACGCACGCATTTTACTGAAGAGTTATTATTAAGAGTTATATATATTTTTTTCGCTTTTTTTCCCCTAGGGTTAGATAGTGACAGGAACTTAAAAGATAAAATTGCATCAATGGAGAATATTTAGTACAGTAGTTACACCAGGTAACCACCTGGGGGTGGTGCGTAGGGTTAACTAATTAAAAACTTATTTAAAATATAAAAAAATAAAATAATTCTATATATGTTGTTACGCAATGATTCCGACCGGTTGTTTGTAAACTCGCAGTTCAAACCGTCATACTCTTGCAGTGCATTATGGGTAAACACAGTCTGACAAACCATTATTAGAATGGGTTCTCATACAGTATTTGATACTCATTATAAATACATTTAAGAGAGGGACGTGTGGTCCAGATGTTAATGGCTGCATTTAAAATTTGATGTTTATAATGAATACAAAATGGCATTCCATATGTCCTGGTATAGTCGTTGTGCTGGAGGTAAGATCGAATCATTTAGTATACATTTGATTTAGCAGCTTTTTGGCAAAATCCTTATGGTGTATTTACAAAAAGGAGCTGAGCCTGGAAAGGTAAGTTCTACCCCATGTCATATGTTTCAGTGCAAACATTCAACAAATTTTTTGTTTTGTTTCATATAGTTTTTTTTACAAAAAAGAAAAGAAAAAAAAACTGTAAGCTGACATACACAGCAGTTATGTAATAATTTGAGTATAGTGTATTTTACAATCTGTCCATACTGTCACTGATGTAATGATCTGACAGTTTAGCTTTAGTTAGTTTGTTTGGCAATTTAATGTACCTGGTTTAGAGACCGTCATGCTGGCTTCCCAAATTGGTGCTTAAAACGGGAAAGTGACAAAAAGAACTGCGACAGGTTCCAACAGTGCGTTTCCAAGTAGAGAGCTTTTTTTTTTTTTTTTTCCAATGGAGCAGATCCCATACCGATTGCACTGTCGGGTTGGTGAGCTGAAGTTTGCTGCCTAGAATCTTTCTTGGACCCCTTTCGGTTTCCACAGTGCGACTCCTCAGTATAGCTCCACCCTCCTGCAGCGAACAACGAGGAGCCTCCCAAACCAGTCTGTACATACAACACATAAGGCAATGGCTTCTGTACAGTATACTGTATAAACACATTGAATTGCTAAACGTTATGTAGCATCACACGAGTGTCTCAGGTAGCGTGTCAGCATTGTCTGAAGACAGCAGCTGCCAGATGTGCCACCTGTCCCTCTGCCAGTCTTGCCATTCTGAGCTCGTGGGCATCAGCGTGTCGGTCGATGAAGATGAATTCTTGTTGCCAGTCTTCCCGAGTTGCCGAGGTTGTTGCTGAGACTGTGACGTGACTGAATTGGACGATGTGGATCTTGAGTGTCTGTACGGTGGTGGAGGAGGACGTGCTTCATTCCTATTGCCTGGTTTTGGGTAAAGCGTGGGGCTATGCGTGCTATGGCTGCTGCTGACCGGAAGGTCCTCTAAGCTGCTGGATACCAATTGGCCGTTGGGTTTAATGTTCAGGTTGAGGCATGCACGTGTCAGGGAGCTGACGGCCGGTGGAGACCGATCGTCGATTCCATCCCTGGAGCTGCGGGAGCTTCCGTCTGATATGTTGCCACAGGAACCTGGAACAACAAACCAACAGACGTCTTTTTTTGAAACAACACCAAAACAATATTGTAAAAACAACTTCAATCCTGAGCATATACTGTACTGTACTTTATGATCCCCAAGATTGTGAAGAGGTTTCATAAGCAAATTTCACAGCAAAACAGGATAAATGCTATTTACAGCTAGTTACTCATCCTGACAAATTATTGTATTCGAAAAAACAAACTTTTTAACTGCTCCATATCTTTGTTTTAGAAGTTTTGAACTGGCATGTTTAAGGAAAACCGATACATTCTGAAAAGCCAACTGCATCACTTCTTTCTGTCACATGATCAGCAAAAAGAAACTACTGGCTGTGCAAAACAGCAGCTGCCACAAGTGAACTAAATGTGTTCAGTGGATTATTGGAGAATTGTGAAAAAAAAAAAAAAAAGAACCGTTATACTATCCTTACCGTTATATATAACCGAGCACAAATATTGTATGTGTCGCTTAACGTTTATGATATGTTCTGTAAGATAGGAGCTTATGCGATTTGGATGTTGTGCAAATATCTTATATACTTTACAAAGCTGTAAAGACTACTGTAATGCAACTTTCTGATAACATTTTTAATCTTTTTTCATCTTTCTTCTGCATTTGGGAGCCATGATGCACTTACAGTACTATTTTCTAAAGAAGATTAAGCAGAGCGACAGAATAATCCTAAAACACTCACTAGACACGGAGCAGTTGTGTACAACAGACATTAAATACACACACTGTCGCTATGTCTGGTTCACACTCTTTCTCGTTCCTTTACTTCACTGGCATTTCTGAACTCTCTTATAACCTTATGAGACCACGAACGTACAGTATACACAGTTGGACGATGCACAAACCAGATGTTTAATAGGGACAAACCTGTGCTATGATGATATCCTGTCTTCAACTACCAACATGACAGTGAAACTGGTAAAGGTGAAGGTTAATTGAAGTTTTTATTAATGGTTGTAATTTGTGTGCAACAAAACTTTTTATATAATTTTTCCATGTTTCTTCAATTTGCTGCCACTGACTCACTACAAAAACATAACCAAAGTGTAAGTTTGCTTGTTTTATATTTAGACAAATACATATTTGTTAATGAATTGCATGCTTCAGTTACTAAAAACACAACCGCAGGCTGATTTATGCATTATGATAAAAATTTTTGTATCATAATGCATAAATTGTGAGCTTTTTGCAAAATCACAATGTTTATACTGATATACAGTAAATGAATAATTTTAACATCGTTTTCTGGCACGGTACTTTTTAATACCCTTGTGACTCAAAAAAAAAAAAAAACATTCACAAATATTCGCTATCACTTTGCAATAATTAATGCTTGTTTTTTCTTAAAACCGAAAAATGGATTTATCTCATTTTGCTGTCAAACTGTTTATACTGTATGTATACTCACATAAAGTGGTTGCCCAGTTATTATCAGATCATTAATCGATAACATCGTGTTTTATTTAGATCATAAACTCTTTCTTCATGTTTACACTGCTGCATTTATCTCATTTTGCTACATAAATCTCTCTTAAACTGTTTTCTCTCATTCCTACTTCTTTAGAAACTACTGTACGTCAACCTGGTCGAAACCATAGAGAAACCAGAGTCTCTGGATCCCTCGCACGCTGTTCACAGGGCAGAACTACACCCTGGATGTGTAGGCATGCCTGTCTATCATCTCAAAGCGTATTCAACTGTAAGCACTGTGATTCTTTCAGTAGCCACAGTAAAATGAATAGCAACAGTACAGTATGTAGTTGGAAACGTCTGGACCAGGAGTTTAAGGAGTTAATATTTCTTTCAGCTGTCCATAAAACTCCTGCAGACTTTTTATGTACTTTACAGCAAACTGTATTTTACATCCTGACATAAACCATATGAGAGCATGCTTCTCAAGACGTCTCTGCCCTGTCTGCGTCTGCAGTTCTTGATCTCTTAACCAGTCGTTCTTCATATGTTGATATTATTTTTCCATCACTCTGTGTTTTCTAAGGTCTGCCCTGGAAGGAGCTGTCATTTTCCTGAAGTCGAAACTCTGGCTTCTTACACTTGTTTTGAGAGCCATAATGCCCTTGCTATGATTCTGACCGGTTTATTTTGGTTTTCCGGTTTCCCGAGGGCCTCCTTTACTGGTGTTGACAAATTCTTTAGTCCTTGTTTTGAGATACAACAGCAATAGACTCCACATGCTACATCTGGGAGTCATTCCTTTCTAGTCCCGAACATTAAATAATTACGCATTGGCTTTCAGACACACAAGAAACAACTGAGCAGCCAACTGTCCAATTAGGTTTGATTTCCTTAAATGGGACAACTATGCGTAAAGGGCCGTGCACTGGCTTGTTCACCAGATATGAAAGGGACGGCGTTAAAGCACCATAAATAAATCCTAAAACAGAGTGGTCTCTTTACTGTTACTTGTATAATGTTCAGAGTGTCACATGTTCTGCTTCTGATCAGAAAATCAGGGGTTCAGGTCCACCAAGCTTGAGCAAGGTCCTTAACCCTATATTCTCTAGGGACGCTTTATCACGGCTGACTCTTCACTCTGATACAAGGTTCCTAACAAGATGGGACATGTGAAGATATGAGGTTTTTTTGTGCTGCAATGTATATTTGACAAATAAAGATTGCGTGTTCTTCCATTTTCTCACATATTCCAAAAACATGATGTTGGATTGATAATGTTGAACTGCTTCTATATACTGTATGTATGTATATTTTTTTACAGCTACAGTGGTGGCTCAAATGATTAAAGCTGTAGGTTACTGGATTTCTGATCGGAAGGTCGTGGGTTCGAGCCCTAGCATCGCCAAATTGCCACTTGAGCCTTTGAGCAAGGCCCTTAACCCTATCTGCTCCAGGGGATACTGGCCGACCCTGCGCTCCAACCCCGGCTTTCTAAATGGGATATGCCATGTGACAAATGTGTGTGTGCTCCCTGAAATAGACTTTGATCTAATCAAGGGTCTGGAGATCCACTACAGAAAAAGTCATCACTGAAAACTGATGATCGAGACAGCCTAGGGTTTACCAGTCGCTCCATGGACAGATATTATATTTGGAGTCTTTTTGGGTGCAGTACCTGCATAGGTATGTTCTTGCATTCCTGGCTTCAGTGTTGTGTGCCACGCACCCCAGATGTTCGCACGGTCCTCTGAAATAAGGAATGAAGTATTATATGTTATGTCACGCACGCCATGTAACGGTTTTGAGTTATTGATGTGTACACTTGATCAGCCATAACAGCAAACTGGTGACAGGATCATGGGCACTCAAGGCCCACCCATGACCACGGGGACAGTCTGTCTGGTTTTATCCCACAGAAAAGCCAATGCAGCACAAATTGCTGAAAATAAGTCAATGCTACCGGCGATAGAAAGTCACCAGGACACCCAGTACATGGCATCATGCTGCGCATGGTCAAAGCACAAGACCTCCAAACTCCCCACATCTCAATCCAGTTAAGCCATGGGATGTATGGACAGCTATCATCTCAACAACCCCCAGCTCTCAAAGGGTCACCACACCACACCCCACCCCACACCCAGAGGCCCTACAGGGCCACACCCGAGAGGCCAGAATTGCCCCAAAACCAAGGTGGTTTTAATGTTAATGGATTTACTGGACCGTTATGGCTGATCAGTGTATATTTCCACTATATATAATGGCTGATCAGTGTATATCTCCAATATAATAAATAACATTATTTTACCCTTTGTTGGGGACCAGATGTTTGAAACAGTGTCCCTGCTGCGTCCCGTCACTTGTCCAACCAGGCTGTACTGTTCTGGGACGCAGAAAAGTCGCTCCGTGCTGAGAACTCGTCCGGAATGGACCTCGCTGTCTTTCGCCAGGTCTCCTCCTCTCCTCTCGGACAGCACAGGTGAGTTGTTGTCGTAGGGCGAGACTTCGCCGCTGGATGCCTTGTTGGAGTCGCTGGACGATCGGCACTCGCTGAGGGAGAGGGACGCCTCGGAATTTAACAAGTCGGGACTTCTGGAAAAGAAAGGCGCAACAGCGGGGTCACAATGATGTAGGTGACAGGAGGTTACTTTTGTATGCAACAACTGCATTGCTATCTGTGTGAGTCTTTCACTTTATTTACAGTAAGATGAAAGCTAGATTAAAAATGAAAAGCACTATAAATGAGCCACTTAGAAATTAAATAAAAAATGTTTATTGACTGCTGAATTGATCTTAATTTTACTTAACTGTGCAAATTAAATTGTTTAAGTTTGACATTTGTTCAAGTGTTTGCTTCCAAATGTGAAAGAGAGACTGTATACAAACAGTTGGAAAAATGGGAAAAAGTCGATAGATAAAAGAAATTCAAAGTTGTTCTAATGTGCTTCATATTATATTTTTCCTTATAGCTTAAAATCTAATATTTGTCCATTTTCTACTGTTTCCTGTACATAAAGAACTGAAAATATAAATGAAAACCTAAGGATTAGGGCTGCAATGTTGCCTCTTGGCCACCAGATGGCAATACTAATCCAAAAATCCCACAGTATATTCCCTACATTAATGTGACATACTCCACCTAGTGAAAAATATGTCAAAGCGAGACTCTTTCAGCTTTTTACATCTTGACTGTAAGTTTATGTTTCAGGATGACTTACTGGGAGTCCTTGCGGCGTAAGAGGTAGTCCACTACGTCAGGATCCGTCTCCAGCAAGCTCATCAGTACCTCGTTCTGCAGGTCTGGAGACACCTGCACGGGAAGAAAGATTGAACCCTTTAATGTCTGAGATTATTATTTAATATTAGTAAATGAATGATGAATTATTCGGTTATTACAGGAAGGAAATTATTACTGAGATTCAGGCCGAACACACGCAACACTTCTACTTGGCTCTTCTATTGTCTCATAAAGGTTTTAAGCAGAGTGGTCTCGATGGCCTGGGGTTCAAAATCCCATTAAAAAGATAAGAGTAATGTATGAACCAGGGTAAACTGTGGGTAATAAACACTTGCAGGTAACAAAGAGTAACTTGAGAGCGTGTGAGCTTTGTGGTGTATGAAAGTACAGACTACAAACATGATCATCTACTGTATGACGTATGTGCATCTGTCTGCTCATTTTTTCCTGCTGCACTCTGAACTGTCGGCCTAAGTGATAGAATTAAATCTAAAGGTTTATTATTATTGTGTTATTGGTATTATTATTGTTTCAAGCTCAGCAATATTTCCACCTTAATAAATAACTACATGCATGCAGTTTACACCTTCAAGGTTACCAGGTTTTGTGTGAAGCTCTTGTCCAGAACACCGTTAAATCACACATTACTTTACAATCTGGTTGAGAAAAGCAGATCAGGTTTTTATGGGGTTAAGAAAAACAAACAAAAAAAAAAACATTGCTGTGCCAGACAGACTTAATACCCCTTCCTTGGCAGAAATGGATAGTGCGCAATGAAAAAGCATTCGAGTTTAAAGACGAAACAGAGGATAACCGAGACGTGCCTTCGTCCTGGATAAACTCCACCCTGTGCATGTAACTGTCTGAGCAGCACTTAAGTCCATAAATAATACTGAAGGATTAAGGTCTAACTACATGCGTTTACACAAATTTAAATATGAGTTTTTTTTCTGTGTTGTGAAAAAGGTTTGGAACGCCCCCCCCCCCCCCCCCAAACATTCTTTTAAAGTAACTCATAAAAATATAATTTAATGTTCATAACTACTGGATATGACCAATGTTTTTCCAACGTGTACTTTTATTTCCTAAGAACACTTCAATTACTTCCTGGATGTGAATTAAATACACAGTTGTGTGCAGACCTTTGTGCCACTGTGGGTTATGAGGGAACAAATGGAAAGTGCTTATCCAAATAATAAGGATGATAAAACAGATGTCAGGAAAAGAATGGGAGTATGTGAACTTAGTAAACAGGATTTAAAATAAAATAAAAAATAAAAAAGGAAAAGAGTTGGAAAGGGAGGGGCAGGGTTTTAATTTCAGATTTTAAAACTAAAAGTTGTACTGTAAGTTGAAATTGAGGAAAGATTTCTGAGGTAAAAAACTAAAAAAAATTTGAGAAAAAATCTCAAAAAATGACAAGAAAAAAACTCAAATTTATGAGAAATAAACTTGAATGTTTTGTGTTTTTCTATCAGGCAAGGAAACTACATATACACTCTGCAAGACTGGGCAGATGTCACTTGTATTGCATTACGCCTGGAGTGGAAGATCTAAATCAACCTCTACTTTGTCCTTAATAAAAAGTTTCCGAGAAGAAAATAAAAAATTTTCAAGTTTAAAACATGAAAATTTCTTTTTCTAAGTTTTTCTCGTAATAATTTTTAAACTCAAGTTTAAGATTAAGTTTTAAACTCAAGTTTTTTCCCTCATAAATGTGCATTTTTCCCCCCTCACAATATTCCGAGTTTTTTTCTTAATTTTATTTTGTTTTTTTCCTCAATTTCGACTTAACTTGAAAACTTTTTTCAAGTTTTAAACTCCCTTCTCCTCCCCTGCCAACTTTTTTTTTTATTATTATTTTTTAAATCCCATATTGGCCCTCATATGCCGTCGTAGCTCTAATACTTTTGGAGGTGGCTGTTTACTAAGTTCATACTCCCATTCTTTTCCTTGTTTTGCATTATGCCTGGAGTGAAAGATCTAATCAAACTCTATTTTGTCCTTGATAGAAAAAGAGCTTGAAACTGGAAACTGTAATATTCTGAAGTTTAACCTTGAAATTTTTATTTTTTTCTTAATTTTTTTCTTTATTTTTTTATCCCATATTGGCTCTAATACTCTGTCGTATAGAGCAGCAAGATTAATGCTTTTGTTTTTGTTGTTAACATTTTAGTTGGAAATCAAAAGACGAATAAGGGAATGAACCTCACCTTTCATTTCATTACATTTACTATACAGTACATCCATAATGTTAAACAATGTATTGTTCGAATAGACAGATTCTTCACGTGATCAAAAGTATTTGAACACAACTGGTTCATCTTTCCCAGGTCTGTCCTATTAGAGTGATAAACAGTTGATAGCACTGAAAAATCTGCTCTTTGTTTAAGCACTGGGTATCACCTATTTGTTTTTTTAAAAAAAGGATAAACCAAAATAAAGACCAGTGAGCTGTCTACGGGAGAAAGACAACCATTTTGCAGCTGGAAAATGAGAGAAAATGAACCAGAGCCGTGCAAAAGCATCTAGCATTGCAGTACAACATTATGGAAATACACAATGGTGTACTAACAACCAGAGCAAGTCAGCCAAGAAAAACAACAGGAAGTGATGACATACTGTACGCATTGCGAGTATTGTTAAAATAATAAGGTATCACCATCCACCTTTCTTAAAAGGCTTTGAGAGCAGAATTATAGAGGCCATACCACAAAATGTAAACCACTCATCAGCAGTAACAATCAGAAGACCAGACTGAAATTCACAAAAAGAAATACGGAAATGAGCCAAAAAAGTGCTGGAACCAAGATTAACCTCTACCAAAGTGATGGACGAAAGGAAGAAATGATCAGCTCATGATTCAAAACATATGAGCTCATTGTTCAAGCACAGTGAAGGTAGAATCATGGCTTGGGCTTGCATGTGCACTTTTGCATCGCTCACTAACCTTTACTGTTGATGGAACTCATTAAGGCAGCAGCAAAAATGAACACAGAACGCTATAAAAAAATCTAATCTAAAATAAATCAAACTTACTGAAAAGTGCATCCAATCTAATTAGGACTCCATCATGCAACGAGACGATAACCAAAAACCAACTGCCAACACAACAAAGGCCTTCATTGAGTGGGAAGGTGGAAGGGTTTAGTCTTGACCGGTCAATCACCAAACCTTAAGCTGTTCGAACATGAATTTCACAGCTTCAAGATGAGACTGAAGAGGTGACCGCCCCCACCCCTCATTAGTGAACAACAACCGTAAAGAGCCTTCATAAAAGAAGAATGAGGCAGTTTGGTGATGTCAGTGGGTCGCAATCCCAGGTGAGCAGGTGAGGCGACATGAAAAGGAAATCTTGGAAACCAGACTCAAAGAGGAACCTGTCTTCGTCTGGTTGACGCCAGGGAATGCAATTATTGCTCATCAAACACTTCACGCTTGTATATAAATATATATTTTGCATATTTTGTTGCTCACCATGAACAGCTCCTCATAGTTTGCGATCATCCTCTGTACCACAGCGATGACGGTCGTGGACTCCTCGGCCCGGGCCGAACTCTGCACGCTGAACTCTTTATCTGAGCTCTTCTGCTTGTGAAGCAGGTTCGGCCCAAAGATCGTGGCCAAGTTGAGCGACGTCATCTTGTTCCCTGTAACCTGTAGACAGACAGAAAACACTGTTATGTCTGGGACCTTAAAAAATAGGTTATTTTAGAAATTCTTCTGCATGTGTATAATATTCTTATGTTTACAGTATATGGGCTTAGTTGGTTAAGGCTCTGGGTTACTGATCAGAAGGGTGGTAGTTTAGATCCCCCAGCTCCACCAGGCTGCCCCTGCTGGGCCCTTAAACAAGGCCCTTCATCATGTCTGGTCCAGGGGTGCCATATCATTGCTAACCATGTGCTCTAGGTGACCAGCCCCAAAGCTGAGATATGCATGGAAAGAATTTCACTGTGCATTAAGTAATGTATATGTGACAGATAAAGCCTTCAAATAACTTAATCCTTGTGTTGACGCATTTCATTAAACATCAAAGAAAAAACATTTTACTTGTACGACAATCTGGTGATCACATGATTAGTGGTTCCTCTAAAGCCACATAAGGATCAAGACTCTGGCATTGTCATTACAATTTCACGTACATAGCAGGGCTACAACTCAATTTTTCTCACAGCAGGACTGGGAGAATTACGTAACTATGCGTGTGGGAATGAGTGTGTTTATTACGAACGTCTTAAACTTCAATTCTAATACATGAAGAATGGACTCCGCCTATCTCGTCTAAATAAAGCAAAAACATCTTTATTTTACTCCTAGGAACCTAACTAAAACTAGTGCACTTCCTCCCCCCCGATCTCTCTCAGGCTCTCAGCAGGAACGTGAATGTGATGAAAATGTTGATCAGTGTTCCCCTCCCGAGCATGAAATGAGTCCGGTTTCCTGTGCAGATAGGCATGTGGGAAAGTAGACTGAGAGCGCAGGCAGGAGTGAGAGTATTTAGGAACGGGCCAAGCAGGCCTCTGAGACTCCACATGATGAGGCTTGATTTTCTTTACAGATTAAGAATGTACCAATGGCGCACTAAAGCATGGGTCTCTACTGGAGCGTGGGGTTTGAACTGAGACCGAAGTGAAAATAAGAACAGATGACAATTACGAGCCCCAAGAATGCACAGTTTAGTTTTGTGAAAGTACACTGCGTTCATCTTACTATTACACCTAACATATCTGTAGAACTGTATACTGTATGCCTGAGAAAACGAAAAAAAATAAAAACTGAGTGCATGCTACCGTATACTACTCCTCTACGTTACTGCATAGCATTTCCATACCCACACACAGTAAGATGAGAACTCACAGAATAAGATGACAATTAACAACTGCATGGCCATAAAAATACCACTTGTTAGTCAGAGCTTAAGCAGATGAATACTCAGTCGGCTTTTATCATGATTTTATTTTATTTTTTTCCGACTTGGGCAGCTGCATAACCTTTGAATAGACATGACTTTCAATATGTGAATGTTTTTCCCCACACACAAAAAAAGAAAACCAAGATAAAAGCAGACCGAGTATCCATCCGCTTAAGCTTCCAGCTCACTTGGGCAACTGACCCATCCGTGTTCACAGCTAACACAAGCTACAAAGCGAACTAGCTTCTAACACAATTCTGCATCATAATATGTTGATAATAAACAGTGTTTGTGAAACTGTTGTCCTGTATAAAAGCAATGTGGCACTCAAGGTTGTGCTGTTGTACTCAATATCAGCACTGGCTGTGCTCTCATGCCTACCACTATATCACAGGTGTGCTGATATTCAGTACAACAGCACTCCCTCATGCGTGACATTGCTTAAATATAATTAGTCTATGAATAGACAGTGGTGTTGCTCCTTGGGTTTGGGCTGATGATGTACAAGGAAAATGAGCTTAATTTCAGGTTCAGAATTGTACAGGAATAAGACTATTATTTTTCACGGTTGAGCTAGCGATAAGTTTCTCGGTGGATGATCCTAATCCTTTTATTAACTTCCCAGTAAATAATGATGTTAATGTTTAATTCTTTAACCTTTTTTCATAAAATATATATATATATTTTTAATTTTACAAATAATAATGAAGTCCAGCAGCCAAGTAGGTTGTCCATACAGTGACAGAATTTATATAGATTTTTTTTAAAATTATTAATAAATACTATTACTACTACTACTAATAATAATATAAATAATAAAAATATAAACTTGAATACAGCTTTGCCTCTTCATAAACCTATACAACTTATTTTAACTACGTACTGTACGTAGGAAGCAGCCATTTCAAACTAAACGGTATTTCACTTACTTGTAAAAGTCTATACATGAATGACCAAACAGTTCACAACTCGCCCATGTGGTGGAAAGCGCTGTTGTCAGACTAGCCTTTGGCATCAGCTCTGGAGGATCCTGACTCCCCGGCACTTACTGTACACACACTAACACACTGACTAAACTTTAGTCTAATACATACTTAGGCTGTGGTCTTGTCGTTTTTTAGGTCAGAGAGACACTTGGTGTGTGTACGCGGGCACATACACATACATGGGGTGTGTGTGTGTGAGTGAGTTTGTGCATACACACACACACATACATGCAGAGCACCATTTTATTAGTGGTTTCTTTAAAGAATGATCACACGTTGGACGTTCAGGTTTGGATGTCTCTTATATATCTTACATTCTCTCTCTCTCTCTCGCTCTCTCTCTCTCTATATATATATATATAGTCTTATATTACACCATGCGCTGGCAAAATTGTGGATGAAAGTGAACACTGCGTCGCATCCATGCACCCCGCAGAAGTTGACGTATCTACATCATCGACGTAATTGATTATATAAGACACAACTCATCTTTAGGTAAAATCCACCCCATGCCCATGTGCTCACCGTCTACATGACTTCTGAATAATGGCGGAGTACAAAATTAAACGAAACATGGGATTCTTACCTAAACACACATATTGCCCTATATGTCTAAAAGCACATGGCCTGATTAAGAACCATTGGTCTTTATTTATAATCTAATACTTACTGATGCCTGCTGAGAATATTTACACTACATGAAAGCACTACAGGGGAGGCGGATAGATTCGGGCCAGGTGATTGAATTAGTGCTTGTTTTGTCTCAAATGTAGGCTGACAGTTAAACTGGCCTTCACTTGTAGACTGTGAGTATCAGTTTCACACTGCCTACATAACTACGCGATGACGCCATATTACTAAATAGCCCTTAATCAGGCACTGAGATGCATACATTTTCCAGATGTTGAGAAAGCCAAGCTCTACTGACTGACCCACAGTGCAAAACTACACAATACTGTCAGCTCCCCTACAACTGCCCTAAAAACCTGAAACTATTTGGATCGTTCAGGTATTGCTGTAAATCCCCCCCCCCAAAAAAAAAAAATAAATAAATAAACATTCCACAAACTGGGATACAAATATAGAAATAAAACAGCTGTAATCAGTACTGTACATTAGGTCTGAATCTCACCTCCTGTCCATCTTTGTCATATGAATTTTGAGCGTGCTCAGCCACGATGTGCAGAAACTCCAGCAGCCGCTGTAGGGTGTCGCTGTTACAAGGCGGCAGCAGGTACACGAGCAGCTGGGTGACTAACTGCTGGTCTTCTGCGTCCAGCACTATCAAGAGGGAAATCCAGGGTCATAGGTCAAAAATGGCAAAGGTTCCGTAATCCAGAACTGACCTACATAGTGCACTTAGAATAGAAGTAGCCTGGTGGTTGAAGACAAGTGACCTGAACCTTGTGACTGCTACAGAGCATCTGTTGGGTTTTAATCTACGACCGTTCAGCTTTCACCATGAGGTGCTGTGGATAACTTACTGCACTGGCATTTCTAGGTCTATAAAGTTACCAGTGTCAATAAGTCATGTTTTTCATGTTAATGCATGCGATTAATCCAGAAATTTTAATGCATTACTAACACAAATTAATCACATGACCAAGTTTGATCCTAGTGGCTTTCCATAATCGCAGCGCAGTTACCTGGCTGTGCTTGTAAAAGGCATGTTTAATTTTTGATGAATAATTTCATTATAGAAAGTTTCTAGATGGATGTTTGGATGAAACCGAAATTGTGTGCTCAAGCTCAAGAAAACATTAAACGTAAGATGTGAGAGTGGTGGCTCAGGCGGCTCTAGGTTTTTGATTTTCATATCTGAAGATGCGGGTTTGAGCCATGGGTGGGTTTGCGACACCCTATAATACACAACCACTGCAATCAGTGCCGGTCCAATTCGAGAGATTAAAAAAAAAACTGCATAATCAGTTTTCTCTAACCAGTTTGTCATTTATTTTTTTATTCCTAAATTGCAGATTTATAACGCAAGTAAGTCTGAGGATTTTAAAAATGGGATTAATTATGATAAATCGCGATTAATCATAGACTATAACAGTGATTAATAACTAGATTAACATTTTAATCTTATACAGCACACGCATCATAATAAATCTTTATTGAGAACAGCATTTTCAACACACGCCAAACTTTTTGAACAAATTTGGTAACTTTTTTCCCCGTGAAGACGCATACTGGAAAAGTATGTATTAGCATTTTTATAGAACATGTTTATCACTACAATATGAAAAAAAAAGCAATTCTTTGTTAAAACCTCTCGCAATTTATCATCAATCACAATGTTCCGGATGCATTTATAAAACCTGACATTAAACTGGTTTGGGTTTAGGGATCTACAGCAGGTAAACTACTGCTTTGCAGCTCAGCTCGGTTCGGTTCTCTTGTTGAATCAGCTACTGAGGGAAAAGGCTTTAGTTGAGTACGTTTCTCACATGTGGTGTTAATGAATGCTGTGTACAGCTCTTTGGTGAGCAGTGGGTCTGCCATGTCCCGGAGGAATTCCTTCAGAAGCGCCGCCACGTCATGGACACTGTGTTCCTCATCCAGCTGCACGTCAATACCGCGATCAAACTCCTCCCGCAACTGGGGCAAAGAAATGATAACTCTAATCAAAAAGTTTAATCATTGGGAGAGTACAAGACATGTACTGAAGTATAAAAAACAGTGTAATCAGCAAATTTATGTTGTTTTACTCCATCAATCAATCAAAAACAGACTTAAAATGGTTACTATAGTATTGGTGAATGTGGCAAATTATGCTTTTCAGGAATACAAGTTTGGCTTGTATTCCTCAGAAGGAAATAAAACGAAAAAGGGAAATGAAAGAATGTCAATTTTACCTTTACAGAAATAAGGTGTGTGTTGCTACTTCAGGATATATTTCCACTAGCAGAGCAAACATACTGTAAATAGACCATTTGTCCAGATTGTTTGTGAAATGTCGCTTACTAGACGTTGATTTCTTGTTCATAGCACAGATGTATTAAAGTGATATCAGACTCCCAATCATGCCATTATACCAAACATCAGTACAGCTGTGAGTACCTACTGTATGGTACTTATTACTGTAGTGAGACTGTCGTGCTGATATTCAGTACTTTTATTTAAATATTGTATAACATGCGGCTGTATTTATTCCTATAATTTTATAGCAATTCCCCAATACTAACATTTGTTTTAAGCATTTAAAAACTACATATTTATTGCATATAGATTATAGCTATGATTAATGCAACAAAAAAAAAAGCAAAAAGCTGCTAATGTTGTTTAATAAGAACAAAAATATTCTATAAACTTCTATAAAATAGAAAAGCAAAGGCAGCTCGTCACAAATAAAAATTCAACTAAAAGCACAAAAATCCATGTTAAAAATGGGCTAAATATATTTGCTGTCACTTGTGGGAGCAATACACACATGACCTTGCAGTCACTTTTCCTGTCCCAGACTCATTAAACTGTGTGTGTTTTCAATGTTTGTGCTCTGTTTTAAAATTCTGTCTTATTATTCGACTAGACCTCAGGACCAGAACCGGTCCGCAGATTTCAACAGGATTTCTGGCTAAACAGTGTCTGTGTCATTACACATGCACTTAAACACACTAGGAAGAAAGAAATACTTCCCTTTCTTCCCACAAAGAATTTCACTTGACCAGCCTGTCCATGTGTGTGGTTTAGGAGTCTGGGACACCCTGAAGCACAATACCTTCTAAAATGGCAGGTGTTGTGCGGCGGCACTTGAAGAGTGGTTCAAAAAAAAGGACCACCAGTAAACAGGCATTAGGGTCATTAGCGTACAATGTGCATTCCTGTGGATGTTGATTTTAACGTGCACCACCTACTGGGGATGTCATAATAGCAAATCCTTTGTTTATATAACAATAATATCATGAACTGAATTTCGATACTTGTCTCTCTTTGATACCATCTCTCACTGAGCTAGAGGCACTAAACAACTTTACGGTTAAAAAAAAAAGAAAAAAACAATCTGATGAGACTAATTAGATTCATCATATTGTCATATTGTGTCTTTGATGGGAGGAATGGAGTCAAATAAAGGAATTATAAATAAAATTATAAAACTTACTGAGATTTATTTCTGCTTGAAAAAAAACACTAAATGAAAAAATAATAGTAAAAATAAAAATTAAACCTTTTTTCCAAACACCACGCTGTAGTTATTCCTTATTTTATTAGGGTAATAAGGGTCTTATTAGGGTAATAAAATTATGGTTAATCGCTGCATTTTTCAACTATTAACAAAACATACAGTACAGTGTTACCTCTGCATACGAACGGCCGAATTACAAACTCGGTCAGGGTGTTTTTCCTACTACTCACACACACACACACACACACACACACACACACGTCACTGCTATCAGCACTGTGCTTAAAGAGACACAGACCTTTTAGCCAGACGAAATGTACATCTGCACAGTAAAAAATTTTTTAAATGAAAGTACTGGTTTTGAAATTCCAATACTGCTGAACATTTTTAGTACTGGTATCCCATGCAACACTATAACCTACCTAAACATTTTTAGTTGCAGGCCATAAAGTATAGTCCTGCATGGCAACGGTATTCTCTAATGCAGGGCTGTTTAAACCTAGTCCTGAGGGGCCGGTGTCCAGCTCAATTTGTAATTCAGTAACACTTGAACACACCCACTGAACCTAGCATTTAACAGATTAGTCAAATCTGCTGAGTTTGAGCAGAAAAATACCCAAACTGTGCTGGAGACTCCAGGCATGGATTTGAACAGCCCTGCCCTAATGGCAGTGGCCTCTGTGGGATACTTGGAACTTGGAGGCCAAGTCAAGACCATGAACTCTTTGTCCTGTTCCTCAATCCATCCCTGAGCCATGTTCTGTGCTATTAAGGCCATAATCTTTTCTACAAATAGGACCGTCAAAATGAGATCATGATCATCATAGCCAGGAGTACTAATCTGTTCATGCACATGTCATGATGCTACTTAAAAATCATCAACAAATATCCTAGCTTAAATTTCTATAGCGCGATATTCGAGGTCTGGGAAGTTTCCAGCCAGGTAATATGAAAAACAGAGGCATTTACTGAAGAAGATACAAGAAACATTGTACATAGGACAATGACCATCTCATAGACGGTCTGTTCGAAGTTTTGGGAAAAGCCAGAAGTCAAAGGGGCCAAATCTGGGCCAAAGTCATTTGGCTGACTGGATGGACTCATTGCATCATCTGGATCATCTGAATAGTATCCACGAAGGTCTGTTCAAGCTTTGATGCAGAGTTGTTGCTCTATTCGCTCAGCCATTTTGAATGCGACCACCACACTGTACACGTGCTCTCGTTCAACAGAGCCCCAAAATGACTAGTACAGTGAAGTCGCCACTGTTCACGCGTGCACATTCCAGTCCATTCTCCTTGCCTGCCAGGTTACTTCATTTAAACATACTGACCTGTTATGCATATATCCTTTTTTTTTTCATCTGGTTTACTTTTTGTAATCATATAATCAGCTTTTTGCTGTTTTTGCAGTGAGTCACACTGTGTGACCCTTGCTCCGTTGTCTCTCCCATCACTCATCCAACAGTTTCTTCACACAGCGCTTTCCTGTTTCCTTTGCAATTTGATTCTGATGCGCACTGGGACCCGGTGATATTAGTTTACTTTAATGAAATAAGAGCACTGTTTGCACTGGAACGATGGTTTCTCCAGAGTACAGAGACTGTTCACCAAGCAAAACATCACCGTATTCGAATTTTTCTAAAAGTAAAAGCTTGAAGGCACATTTAGATCTCGAGCCAAATCACCACTATTTAAAAGAAATGAAAAAAAAATACCATTCATAAGTGACACAAGTTGGCTGCACAGTGAATGAAAGATAATTCAATTCAATTCAATTTTATTTGTATAGCGCTTTTAACAATTGACATTGTCCCAAAGCAGCTTAACACAATCAAAAGAATTATTTAAGTTTGTATGGAATTTGAATGTGTATGAATCAAAATTCATAAAAAACACTTGGTGTTGGAGCGAGGCATAAGAACAAAAAATCAATCGTCAGAATTTTTATCATATGATTAATCAGTAAAACAAGGCATGACATTTAAGAACTTCTCACTAAAATTTTTTGACTTAGGAATAAACCTTATAATCTTAGATTTTGGTTTGATCTTATTTTAACAAACTGGAGATAAATGAAACTTAATGTAATCTTGTGTAGATGCTTTTTTTTTGCAGTCTAGAAAGAACGCTAACCTTAGTCCAAAAACCAAGTTCGCAAAAAAATAATTTTTTATCCTGTATATATTTTTATATATATATATATATATGTAGTTAAAATGTAATTTTTGTTACTAGACTTTTGGACATGTTTTATTGAGGGGGAGAAATTATATATATATATATATATATATATATATATATATATATAAATTTTTTTTTTTTTTTTTTTCCCCTCAATAAAACAAGTCCAAAGTATCAATGATCGGAACAAAAACTCTAGTATTTTTCTAGTATCAAGTAACAAAAAACTATATGTTAAATACAACTGGATTAGGACCTGCTTAAAATTAAAGAAGCAAAATACATAGTTTTCAAGATACATTAATTAAACAATGATTTGCAATGATACAAAATTTTATACTTTAGCTCCACCCTCAGTTAGATACGCACCACTATAATAGCAAAAGTAGCTCTATTTTCTCCTGCAGTTCGTTATGTAGACAGCAGAGGGCTCTCTAAATTACACACCGCCTCTTTAAGGACATCGGTGCAAAATTTGAATACTGACATTTTATGTACTTTTTGGCAGTTGAGCCCAAGTGCATGAGAAGACATGTAAGAACTGTGCCTCCTACCTGCCTCACTCTTTTCTTCGAGCTGCCCACTCGAAAGATCCCCACCGTCTGTAAACCTGTGTGGTGGAAAAAAAAAAGGTTTAAAATTTTTTTTTTTTTTTTTAATTCTTACATCATGCATAGGTGTGAAAGTTCGTAGCATGCGTACCATACTTCTCAAGGTGCTGGCAGCAGCTGTCCAGCACGCGTGGCACCTGCCTGTAGATGGGGTTCAGGCTAAGCCTCTTGTCCTGCTGCTTCTCCTTCTTGCTGGCCGTCTCAGCCGGCAGCGAGAGCTGCAGCGCCTCCAGCAGACGTGACTGACTGTCGTCCAAATCCGTGATGGAGTCCACGGACATGCCACCC
Source organism: Clarias laeviceps (assembly GCA_030014305.1). Lineage (NCBI taxonomy): Eukaryota > Metazoa > Chordata > Actinopteri > Siluriformes > Clariidae > Clarias > Clarias laeviceps. The sequence continues at coordinate 14,242,250 of JAQMYJ010000010.1, read as the reverse complement.
TATGCAAGGTGTTAACAATCATTATATTTGTTGATTATATTATTCTGCCAAACCTTATTAGGAATACCAGCATGCCTGCACAGTTATTCAGTTATAGAATCTAATGAGCCAAACGTATGACAGCAACACAATGCATAAAACCATGCAGATACAGATTAAGAACTTCAGTACGTTTTCACATGACATCAAACAGTTATGTGGACGGGCAGATAGACAACATCAGGACTAGAAACTGATATGGTCTTTTTCTGTTGTAGTCCATCTACCACTTGGTTTGATGTGTAGTGCATTCTGAGATGTTTTTCTGCACACCGCGGTTATAAAGACTAATTACTTGAGTTACTACAGACATCCTGTGAGCGCAGACCAGTCTGATCATTCCCCTTTCATCTTTTACAACCTCTACCTTTATACACTTCTACCTTTGCCTCTGACATTTACTATATAAAGACACAAAGATCACACCTTTTTATTTCGTTTTAGAGATGTTTGATGTAAACATCAACTGCAGCACTTATCTTGTATCTGCGTGACCTTTTATGCATTGTGCTGATTAGATAACTGAAAGAATGTCCATATGTACCGGTGTACCTAATAAACTGGACGAGATGGGATGGTGAGGTTCGATTCTCTAAAGTATCACAGTATCACAATAAAGCATTACCAAGCTTAGTTTGATGTTAATGTACTGTACATGCATAAGTCGAATGAAAGCAAAATGTCCTTCAAGTGGTCCGGTGTCTCAAAGCGGGTGGGAATCCTTTAGAAATAACTTCAATTAGACTCGAAAACTGCTGATTTACTGAGATTTCCATCTCTGGGGTTTACAGAGAATGGTCTGAAAAAATCTGGGTGAAAATGTCTCGTTGATGCCAGAGGTCAGAGGAGAATGGCCAGTCCGGTTCAAGCTGATAAAAAGGCAACAAATAACATCTGGTTACATCTGAGGTATTCTGACGAGCATTCCTGAACACACAACACGTCGAGCATTGAAGCAGATGGGCTACAGCAGTGGAAGACCACACCGGGTGCCACTCCTGTCAGCTAAGAACAGGAAACTGAAGTGATAATTCCCTTGGGCTCATGGGACAATTGGACAACAGAAGATTGGAAAAACGTTGCCTACTCTGATGAGTCTCAATTTCTGCCTCGACATTCGGATGCTAGTCTTAAACAAGATGAAAGCATGGATCCATCCTGCCTTATCAGTGGTTCAGGCTAGTGGTGGTAGTGGTGGTGGTGTAATGGTGTGGGGAGTATTGATTCTGGCCATGTTCTTCATTGTATAACACACCATGTCCCAACCGTAAATCATTTCTTTCTCCACAGCCACCAGCTCTCAATCCAGTAGAGCACTTTTGAGATGGGTGGAATGCATCATAAATATGGAGACAAAAAATATGCAGTGACTATCAGGTCAATATGGACCAAAATCTCTAAGCAATGATTCCAGCACCTTGTTGAATCTATGCCACAAAGATTCAAGGCAGTTTTGAAGGCAAAAGAGGGTCCTACTACTGTAAGTGGCCAGGTGTACCTAATGTAGTGTATAACAGATGCTATTGATTGGTAAATCCAGGACATTTTGGGTTTTTCCCATTTGTCCAAAGTTACCCTTGTGAAGGCTGTTGCGATCCACAATGTGGGAAAATCCAGGTTCTTCATATTCAAACACAAAATAAATGTAAGAGAAGCAGCTCCTGAGCTTTTGTATTGCAATTTGAGCGAAATATACAGTACGTTTGCTGTCCTTTAACAACCCAGCTCTGGCTCTGCTCAGGCACCAACGTCTAATCATCAGTCACACCTTTATGAGCTTCGATTCATCTGTGTCTTATTATTCTGTTGTTTGTCTAGTATCTCTGCAAAGAACTGTGCTTTCTGTAACAGCTGGATGTCCAAAGTGAAGGATAAGCTGCAGGCATTTAGGATTACACCACCAGAAGATTACATGGGTAATCTTACAAACAGCTTTTGCTACATCCAAACAGTCCTGCTTGTGAGTTTCCTGGCCCTCCTGAGGTTTGTGAGGGGGCTTTGGAATGCATGTAAGTGAGCTATTGTGCTGCTAAAAGTGGGCAGTAAATGATTTTTAAGTTAAATTCCACTGACGCGGTCAGAATTGCCCTGTGTTTCACAAGGGCTTCGCTTCCAAGCTTCAGAACCTGGCAAGTTCTCGGTGTTTTGAAACTGCTTTCCTGATTATCTGGCTCTAGTTCTCAGTTTTGGTTCTGTTTCTAGTGCAAGAGATGCCGTGCTTGGTTAATAAGGTTCTCTTGAGACTGTACCTGTTTCTGTTTACTCTAAATTACTCTGTTTTTTTCCTACATCAGGATCTTCTCCATTCCAAAAGAACATTCTGTAGCTGGTTGCACTGTTCCTATAATGGCTGATCCTCACTATCTCACTCCCTGTATGGAAATGTAAAACAATAAGTCCCCGACTTATGAACACGTTCTGTTCCAGTCACATTCATAAGTCAGATTCGTTCATAAATCTGACAAAGAGAGCCTTATATGCTTCTGACACAAATATACAATGTAAAGCATAAAAAAAATTAAACATACAGGTTTAGTGTTTTGGTTCTGCATTACACTTTCGCGAGATTAGCCATCCAAATCGTGAGAGGAATCGCTCTGATGCAACAAAGGAAGCCCGGGAAGATGTCGGGGGGAAGGAACAACACTACATGGTGTTTACTGCGCGCTTGAATGGATGCCATTTTGTCTCAGAGCTGTATTGGACTGTGAACTTAGAAAATTAGGACAGCTTTACCACCAGGACAGCCACTTTCTATCATCATGCTCCTGGACTGATTCATTGAAACCGGTGAGACCGACTCATTTCTCCTGCACCGCCCCCACACATATAATATACCGGATTTTAGACATTTTATACATTCGCTTTGTCACACATGAGCTACTTCTGCGATTTGTTCATATCTGCGGAAATACGTAACTTGGATGTTCGTAAGTGGGGGACTTGCTGTATATAAACACACACGATTTTAGAATACAAAGATCAGCCATAGCATTAAAAACCATTAACATTATAACAACATAGGTTTACTAGTTTAAAATTGATAATCAGTGTTATGTCATATTGTGTTAATAAAATATATAAACTTTTTCTGATACAAATATGTTCATATATAATATTCATGCATGGGACATGGCGCTTTGAGATCAGAGGTCAGAGGAGAATAGAGAGATGGGCTTCAGGTCACAGGAGGTCTACAGCAACTCAAATAAACTCTGTTTCAACCATGATGAGCAGCAAAGCATTTCGGTGGATGGGCTACAAGATGACATCAGCATCCACACTTGTCAGGCAAGGTCAGGAATCTGATACAAAACTGGACATCGTCTGGTCTTTATTCCGATCTTCAGCTGTTCAGTTTCCGTAGAGTACAGCATCGATATTGTATTCGGCGTTGTTTCTAGACAGAAACCACACCCTTACCAAAATAGAACAGAAATAGAACTCGAATGTAATATTATGTTTGGCGGGCATTAACCACGCCACTGTGTTCTTACCACGACTGCTGTAAAAAGGGAGTTATTCCCAGGCTCTGATCCTGATCCCACAATCTGTTTCTGACCTCAGTTCCATCACTGGTCAAACTCAGCCATGTACTATGTGTATATTTTAGTTCACCTGTGTCTAGCTTTCTTTTCCCAACATAAAAATATTGCTCTGACCTGCTCCATGTCCTTGACTACTTTTCCCTACCAAGTTTTTTTTTTAACCTCAAGTTTCAAGGGGGCACCCCGGCTCGGTGTTTAGCACTATTGCCCTTGAGTTCCAAGTTTTGTGGTTTGAATCTTGCCTGTTTATGTTCTCCCTGTGCTTTGTGGGTTTCCTCCGAGTACTCACATGCACTCATGTTTCCAAATTACTTTTAGTGTGGTATGGATATACAGTCTGCTACTGTAGATGTATACTGGAAATGTTCCAATTTGGCATGATGAGGTTCTCAAATGGCTGTAAAAGTCTAACTGAATAAAACCTGCCATGTGTAAATGTGTCTATGTCAGAATGTATCAGATTTGATTGAGAACAAGATTTTTGTAACCAGTTTTGTCACTTTTTGAAACCAGTGATAAAATCTGTCTGTTCTTACCCTCCTGCGAGCACGGGGTGCTGCTTCAGGCGTATTGGATGAAGTGGACTCGTTGGCCGTCTCCGAGGTTGAGCTGAGTGAGGAGTTGCTGCTGGAAAACTCCTTAGTGGGGCGACGCGTCGCAAACTGCAGGATGGACGAAACCAGGTCGCTCGTGTCTCTCTGCTCTTCCCTCTGACCTTCTTGACGCTGACGCTGGGTCCGGTCGTTAGTGATCACCTGTGATAAGGAGATGCCGAATGCCTGCGGTGCGTTTTCTGAGATGGTGCAAGAAAATTCCAGAGGGGGAAAAAAAAAAATCAGTTCTTGACTTTCTCCAGAAATAACACTGGTCAGCATTTAAGCTCAGATAGCTTTACTGTTACAAACTGTTTTTCGCAAAGCAGCTATACCTTAAATTCCAAGAGTTCATTAAGAGTCGAGTTCTTGTCATGGCCTCAAGCTAAATTTACTAGTTATACAGCAAGATAGCCATGCGCTATGCTAGCTACCAGTTTGTACCTTATTTAATTAGGTATTCAAGCAAACGCACTCTTACCTAGCTAGCTAATAAATGTATGATTCGTCCATTCAAGTGCTTTTGTATTTAAATATTTTTTGGGAAATACAGTTATTCCTCGTCATATAAACGCCCCTTCTCACTTAAGAACTGAAATTTTGCAAGAATTTTGTCTCGGCACATGAAGCATTTTCGGCATACGAGTGAAATCACGAAGCCGGCTAAGTTGCGCGTACGTCCGGGAGCCGATCAAAACTTATTCCCATCAGCCAAGAGAAGCAAGTTCAAATATTTTTTTTTTTTTTTTTTGACATTTTGTGCAAGATATCGTGAAAATGGATGTTAGCATGAAGAAAAAGGAGCCACTTTCAATTTTGTTTTTAAAACAGCCGGTATCAAAAAGAATCATAAATTAAGGTTAAGTAAAGTTTAATGTCTATTTCATATTTTACTTCATTTACAGTACATGTCTTTCTTAGAGATTTTTACTGAGTTTATATGCAAATAGTATAATTATAGTGTTGGAAATTTATAATATCTGTAACATTTTTTGGTGGCGGAAACGGATTATCTTCATTTACATTATTTCCTATGGAGAAATGCCTCGTAATGTCGAGGTTCCACTGTGTTCTCGAATATAGCCAAATCTATAGATTTAAAATAAATTAAGTCAAATGTTACTAAAATTGCAAGTGAAAAATGTCTTGTTCTACTGGCAGATAATATTGCTTCTTTTAAGTAATAAATTCCTAAAACCAAAAAACAGTTTCTGCCCATACAACAAGAATAAATTTTGCTTGCAATTTTACTAACATTTGACTAAAACTAACCTTAATAATATTTAGTTTGTTCTAATCTTATTTTAAGAAGTTATAGATGGGTTTGACTAGATTACAGAATGTTTCACTTGCTAACAGTTTTTGTAGTGTACAGTCTTGACCTCGCTATAAGCCATTTCTACGTGTTGAAGGAGTTCCTGGGAGGCCAGCGTTTCAGACAAAGCGTGCAATCTGATCATGGCTCCGGTGTACTGAGAAAACTTTCTACCATGATGGTATCCAAGCACTAGTGAAACGCTGGGATAAGTGCATTAATGGGAACAACCAAAAGTCCCGGTTTGACTTGAACACCACACGCTAAATCAGGAAGATTTTACAAAACGCCCTAGTTTTGTCATTAGGTTGAAGGCATTAGATTGATGACGGGGACTTCGACACATCATGACACCACTTTGCAGATTTGTTTCGTCTTTTTCTTTTTGTTTGTAGACTTTTGCGGTCGCACGTACTAACACTAACTGCACGCTGTTCCAAATAAATAGTCACACATAGAGTGACACACCAGACTGTTTGCCTTTTCAGTGTTACGGTAAAAGCTTATTGCATGGGAGAAACCTTCAAATGTGTGTGTGTGCATTTCATTCTATAGTGGTACGAACAGCTGGCTGCTGAATATAGCAGCTGGAATAAACGGCATATGCTGTCCATACAAACCAATCAGTGTTTCAGACAAAATATACATGCTGGGAGAATGAGCGACTGAGTGCGCTGCGCGCATGTGTGTGTGTGTGTGTGTGTGTGTGTGTCTACCAGACCTGCTACTCTCTAATAAGACAGACCATTTCAAAGGAGTACTGGCAAACAGCCAGTAAACAAACAGCCAGATGTAATTAAAGACGCCTCTTGGACATGCATTAGGATTATTACAGTACAGTATGTGTTCTAACATGAAAAGTAAACAAACAAAAAAAAAACAGCAATGCTGCCACGTGAAAAATCATAATCCCATGTGATCTAAAATCCCATGTGATCTAAAAATGACCTTGACTGTGATTAACTGTCCTGGATTCCTGTACTAAGTTGTAGTGTTTATATTTAACAGGGAATTTTTTTTTTTTTTTTATACTACAAAACTTTCACAGTCAGAGAAACAACAGTATTCTTAGTTAATTACTTATTGTAAGAAAAGTGTAAAAATGCTAGACTTGGAAATATTTACTAATTTTATTAGACAAAATTAACTGTTTTGGTGTAAAGGGTGTAAGACGTAGGCAAGCTGTGGGACGTGGTCCGATGTCCTGATGTTGCAATTTTTTCCCCCTCAAAACTGGAAGCCGTTCCAATTATGCCATGCAAGGTCAGCTTACTCAGAGCCATGTCCCCTTACAAGGAGAACTTTACACTTTTCTAAATATATCCCAGTAGAAACTGCATCTGTGTGCCCCTGTATAATTTGTTTTGTTGTTGTTCAGACAGATTGTACACCTGGGATTTGACTCAGCTGCAGCTGGAGCGGCTTGGAAGCTTTGTCTACTGGACCACAACAGAATAAAATAAAACAAACTGATGTATTTCCGTCTGACATAGTTGTCGCCATCATCCAAAAACCTTTTTTTTTCAGTTTTCAACTGGAGCTAAGATTTGTGTTACCTTTGTCTTTGTTCTTTTCCTTGGCTAAGGAGTCCAGCTTCCTCCGCAGTGACTTCTTCCGCTTCTGGCAATCTGCGAACACACGGGCCACATGTTAGCATGTGTTAATGGTTAAAATCTGTGCTTCTACACTACAACAAGGCACGGCTCAATCCTGCAGTCACACACGTGGGGCGCCAACACTTCTTTCCTCTCTCGGCCAGCTGTTCCGTTTCTATAAGTTAGCCGGTTCACCGGGTGCATGTTGCCTGAAAGGTGAATGAAAGGGTGGCATCTGTGAACAACTGACCTCCCTACGGTTTCAAAACAAGCCGAGCTTTCCTGTGGTGCAGGAATGCAGCCAGAGATTTCCTTTCAGCCACACTCAGATGATTTGGGGTGAAACATGAGCTCGCGGAGGAGAGCTCGCTCCTGCTCCATCTCACGCCTCGCACCTCCAAATTCACGCTTGTTACACTGTTCGTAGTAAAACAAACTTAACCTGCTGTTTGGTTCAAGTTGTACGAAAATGGACATAAAAGGAAAAAAACTACTTAATAAAGAAGCTGACTTTTCTCTATCAGATCAGTTTCAAGTTAATACTTACGATTATTAGTCAAGATTCTTCAAAATAGGGGTGGAAGGTATGGTATAAATATCATACTGTGATTTTTGCAGCCTTTTTGTTTCACTATATTGTAACTATACATCTGGATATCCATCCATCTATCCACCTTGGAACCTCTGTAGTCCAACTAGGGACCATGGAGGCCAATGGACATTAAGAAATTTCCCCGCTGTGCAACGAATAAAGGTATCTTATCTTATTGTATTTATTCCCATTTTACTACCGTTGTAGGACCTCTGGTCAACATTCACACGTGCATTAATACACTACAGGACTTTCAGTTAGTCTAATCTGCATGTCTTTGGACTGTGGGAGGAAACAGGGGGACCTGGAGGAAACCCACCAAGCACAGGGAGATCATGCAAACTCACAAACTGGGAGCAAAACATTAATGCTGCAATTGAAGAAAAAAAAAATGGTGAAACAATTGAATGTTATACTTATACTCGTGTAGAAAAATAACTCAACACTGAACAAGAGAGATAAAAAAAGAAACAAAAGAAAAGCTAGGTAAGTATTAGTTGTATTCTTCATGACATTATTCTATTGCGGATCATCATAAAACATATTTATAACACGCAGCATGATATTTTATCTTTAAATCAGTTGTCTTCTGAGGCTGTAGCTGTTAATACAACCAAAACACACACAATAATTTACTCCCCAGGCCAAATTTTTAAGTTAAACATAAATCTATTACCATAAAGAGATAACCTAAAGTACATACATTTACTCCCAGAACTACACTTTTACACTCTGAGTCTTGTTCTGCCATCAGGGCAGAAAAACTCCATAGATGTGATAACCAGGTCATTCAGTATATTTAGGTCATGTAACGTTACCGAGTCTGGACCTGACCATCTGAAGCAACCCCAGATCATTGTACAGTACAGTACAGCAGGCACTACAGTGTGCATGATGGACGCATCACTCTGGAATAGAGTCGATCTAAAATCATCAGATCACATGACCTTTTTCTCAATGCTCCAAAATCCAATCTTTATGATCCCTAGCAAATTAAAGGCCTTTTTCTATTTAGTCTCACTTTCCTTCACTATTTCGCCGAATTTTCACCATTAAACATAGCTATAATTCCTACTTCCCTTTTTTTTTGTTTTTTTTTGCAATGCAACTACCCCAAGAGTTTAAGTGATCTCCATTCATAAATTTTTCCAACCACAATTTCTTCAAGAAAGTTGCAAGTTCCAAGTTCAACAGTTAATTATTTCAGGTCTTAATAATGTGTTAGACCTTTCTTAACCAAGATACACTAATTTCAGCTATTTCTTTAGTATTTTTTTTTCATTGCTTATTGTTGTTTAACTAGATATTTATCCATAGATAGATTTTGGCCAAATTGAACACACACTGATAGATTTGATTAAACATTAATAAACTTTAAGTGTCAGACTTTTACCTGAATAGGAAGCAAAGTCGGGAAAATCATGTAAACTGACCGAAAGATTACCGAAGTGAAATGAAGGGAAGGGGACAGAACATGCAGCTGTTAGTTAATACTGAAAAGTTCAAATCACCTACAGGAGTATCATTCCAAAACCATATGCTGAGTCGCTCATCTACTGTATTTATTCGAGGGGGAAAAGAAGACTGATCTCGGCATGTTTTTCAGTTATAACTCATAACTGCATACTTTTTTTTTTTTTGTCAAAATGCAGGGCTTCCATGCGAAAGTAGTAATGTCTGGAAACTGCATATGACCTGAATGCATGAAAACTCTAATAATTCATTAAATAATCCAATCGCATCATAGTGATTCCAGATGAATCAAAGTTCAGACAGCAAACACACACTCTTTGCAAAATCTGGGAATCATAAAGAGATGAAGAGCTTCATGTGTGAACAGCTTTATGTCTGATAGAGAGGAGGCAAAGACGAAGAAAAGAGGAAATGGCTGAAATTCTTCTAAGATGGAGTTTGCGTGGCTGAGCAGAAAACCCAGGAAGTTCTGATCCTCTCCTTTCAGCCACCACCACATGAAATTATTCAGTGTTTTCTTTACTGAGACTTTGTTTTCACCAGGGGTGTGCAAGGCTCAAGATAATCATTAAAACCGGCACACACCTACAGTAACACCCACAGGAGCTCCCACTGCGCCAACTGCTGATATACATCACTAAGACTCTACGTGGGCACCATGAATTCTGAGCTCTGGAATTAAAAGGAAACGCAGACCGGCATGTTGAACCGTTTGGATGGAAGGGGAGATAGAACCTGTACCGGGGAATGTGGAGCGGCAGGCTAATATACGATCCGTTTTTAGTGGGTGATTCTGACAGGCGGCTTTTTGAACTGTAGGCTGGAAGCTCATCAGTAACACTGTGTCTTCTATTTGCAGTTTTCATTCCATGATCCAAAAACATGCTATTAGGATGAAAGAGTATGCTTCATTGTAGTGCCATGTGTTTGATTAGATTAACTGTATACTTAATTGTGTTTGATTAAATTAATTAAGTAATAAATTAATCGAATCAATTAAAATTCAGAATTGATTCAGTGGTTTTATTATTTAGGTAAACTCACAAAAGTTAATTATAACTTTAGTTAAGTATAAAATTGTTGAAAGGTAGCTTTGGCATGAAGGCGGAATTTCATTCCGTCTTCTACAAATACCCGTGTTTTGTGATAGTATCGCTTCATCTTTGATTGTATGGACGGTTGGTGCATTAGCAGTATCTTCTGGACTGGAGTGTGTGTGAAGCAGAAGATTTGCAAAAAATAAAAATAACTAAATAAATTATTTGCATTTTTGTATAAGACAAGTTATGCAGCCGTGAGATGTTTACTAAATACTTTTAGAAATTTGAATACTTCAAAGCCTGTAAGAAATATAGCTGCTTGAGACAAATCAGCCCAGAAACATTAGTGCGGCAGAATTAACTTGAAAACTAAAATGCCCAAAACTCTAAGTCTACAGTACTTATGACTCACAGCTCTAATTAATTGCTCCTTTACCGCATTAACATAGTATTAATTTCATACCATCTACAGTACAGTGTATTCCAACCTCATGACTAGGGTTTCTGGGAAAGGCTCCAGACCCACCAAGACCTGATGAAATTGATGAATTTGTGCATTACTCCCCTTACTAATTTCTGTTCTCCATATGGCACATATGGCTCATACTGTAAGATGATAAATGACAACGCAAACTAAAATCACCCACACACTTACAGTTCTTAAGCCTGGTGTTTTCACTGCCCACGTTGTTGCTCATTTCTTCATTTTAGATTCAATTAAATGATGTAGGTTAAACTAGGTTTGACTTCGGAGACAATATTTTATTATGACAGGTTGCAAAGTCCCTAAAGATACAATGTAAAAACTGCAGCAACCTCATTTCCTCTCTCGTCTATTCCAACCACTTAGCATTCAGCATCACCGCTATACTAATCACCGACCTGATCATCTGTCGAATTGTTAAATGTCATGCTTTTGCACCCACCTTGTATGGCACAACCGATCAAACTTGTCAATTGTTATCACCAACCAACTCAACCATGGTCCTTCAAAAAACGTGGCTGCTTGTGATTGAAACCATGAAGGTTGCTACATGTAGAAGCAATGTTGTATGATGATCTACAAAAAAAATAATGCCATAAAAGAAACCAAACTTCCCTTTTCCTATATATTTATTTGATAAACTCAGAGACTGTAGACTCTATTTGGCTGTAACCATATTATAATTACACTATTCTATTAAGTCATCTTCAGCTAGTGCTTTCTCCTGACCAGGGTTGTGCTGGAACTATCCCGAGAACACTGGACGCACGGCTGGGATACACCCTCGACGGGACGCGAAACCAGCATTTGAATGAAACCCAAACAGAACAATGGAGGAAAAAACAGTAACCTGCTGGAGAGCAATGCTACCCACAATGCCACACAACAGCATTCTACTTTTGCTATCCCTTGGAGATCTCTAGTAGAACCAAGACAAACGGTACATCGAAGCACATCTGGACAAATTCCTGACCATACAAGAAACATGAACCCATTTGGTGCACTTCATAATCCAGAACTGCTGAATGAAAAGTATAGAAATATCACAACAGACTCTAATATTCCTCTGTTTCTACAGTTCAAAGTTTCCACAGTGGGACACAATCAATGATAGGAACAACCCTAGGATGATTATTAAACTTGATTAGTACATAAGAATATAAGGGGTGTCTTAGGAATTGGAGTGACCAAGTACAGAAACACCACCTTACCGAAACTGGGAGGAAAAAAAAGGGAGAGTCACATATCCATACAGGGTTTAACGTGACCTTTAACACTGTTTTTTGGAAACAATTTTTTTGCACAAACACAAAATATGAACCATAGAACGTGCAGGAAAACTAGGACATACTGAACGTTATGGCAGGAGTAAACGTCCATGCCAAACAAAAGTAATAAATGATAGAAGGGGAAAAAAATGAAACACTTCAGGAAGCCCAGGAACATTTTGTGACGTGAATGAAATGCAAGATGCAAACAGAGTGATGAGTCTGTTGAGAAGGAATGTGAAAATGTGAACTTGTGAGCCCAGGCTCTGGTCACAGTTGACACGGTTGTTGGATGGAGAAGTGGTACAATCGCAGAGTGACACTAGAGCAGCTGTCGAATGCAATCTACAAAACGAAGCTGATACAAATAGTGCCAAAAGGCTGCCAGGCGGACTCTGAGAACACACACACACACACACACACACACACAGGCTTGACTGTTCCAGACGGAAGATTTATGCAATATTATATTGGAGCTCAAAGGACAATAGTCTGTACATGAAAAGCATTGTTAAGGCATGCATGGGTGTAAAAGATTAAGCAGAATTGTCAAGGCGTGCACGGTGTTGCAAAACATGCAGTAAATCCCCTAAGTGTGATTACTGGTGGGCTTGGCTGAACTGTATAAAGAACATGTGTTACGCCAGACAGTACGCTCAGTGGCATGAAAGCAATAACTGTTCCATATACTATTAAACCTAAAGTCAAGGGCAATTCACAACGCTCTGAATAAACAGCAATCAGACAGGTTGGGTGATTGGATTAGTCCCCTAATTAAGGATGATGAGAAAGCTAAAGCTGTTGTGACTATACTAAGTTCGTCATCGCAGTCTTAGCTGTCTAACAGTATTCTTATGTGAATGAATTTATGTATAAACTGCAAGGCCCCCTGTCACGCCCTGACAAAGACCATAAAAACATATCCAAGAACGTGGGTCAAAGTGGAAAAATGTTGTATTTATCATGGTCATACGACTTCTTAGCCACGTCCCTGTCAGGTTCTCAACGGGTATTTCACGTTCTCACTAATTCCCCATCACGCACATGATCATGCGCTCACCAGGTCCGATGAGACTGAACCAAGTTATTATGATACCTGATCAGATCGCACTGCGCTCTTACCAGGCCCTCATCACATGCTTATTACACTTCGTTGCATCCTGCGGGTTGGTATAAATACCGGGAAACACACAATGCTTTTCATCACAAAGTGATAGTGTGAGTCACTGGATCCAGTGTTTAAACATGTCACTGATGACCTGTTCCATGCTCTTCATAATCATGGTAAGCACTAGAAGAACATACTATGAACTTTATGCAGTTTTCTACAATGTGGCATGGACCTACCATGGTAATATCACAAGCCTGAAGAGGGCATTGTGGGAACTCCGTTGACATTGCAACAATGCAGTCACATCCCAATGACATGTGCCATGCTTGCAGTACATCAGTGAGGTCCCTACGATACGGTTAACACGTTCTTGTGAAGTTCTTCCTGTGTCTTGTTTCGATCACGTCCTCACCACGGACACAAAAAACAAACAAAAAAAACTATACTACAACTATACTACAAACTCATTCATTTCTACTGCGTTCCTGTCAAGTTCTACAAGTTCTTACTGTGTTCACACACAGATGTCCCCTTTTCGATCACACTGTCTCCTTAGCTCACGTCCACCTAACTGAAACTCAGAAAAAGTCCAACTGTTTCACTTAAAAATAAAGGGTCAGTTGAGTAAAACATCTGCAACAGCGGTTTACGATGGAATGGGTTCAAGAAACTGCTGCTAATTAGACCATATGCTATACATGTAAAATCTGTCCTCATACCCTGATTTCTTCAAAACTCATTTTGTATCACGGGTCCTCCATTACAGTACATAAATGCAGAGAGAATGAGGAAGAAAAGTAAGAGCAATACATTTTACACAAGCTCAATATTGCACCATACCCTGTAACATAATACTTACAACATAGTGGTTATAGAGTATGGACTATACTTGAACTTCGCTAATATACATATGAGAAAGAAATAGTACAGACAAGTCTTTCCATGCTCTTCCAATAAGCTGTTCTAAAATTTTTACTCCTGGAGACTATAATCTTGTTAGAAATTTGAAGTAATCTAAAAAGTCCGGTCCTTAGCTTAAACAAAAGGCAGCTGTACACAGTTGTAGCACCGCATTGCATCAGACGCTCTGCACTTCCGAGTTTCATTCATTCATCTTCAGTAGCTGCCTTATTGAGGGTCGCAGTGACTCTTTAGGTTGTGGCAGGAAACCAAGTTCGAGGCTGGGCAACACACCCTGGATGACGAGCAAGTCCATCTCAGGGCTCCGGAAACATATACATTCAGACAGTCTTTTACACCACTGCTACGTCTTACTGCAGGTAAGATCCACAAAACATACAGTATACATATATCATCCACAGTACATCATCCTACAATCCTACAACATTCCACAATATCATCCTTATCCATCCATTTTTGAAAGCAGGATCACAGTGGCTTGAAGTCTATCCCAGGGCACAGAATGGGGTAAACCATGGACAGGGTGCCAACCCAATGCAGGGTACATGCACACACACTTACACACCCAGTCACACCCTACGGCCTATTTGCAAGCGCCATGCACTTCGTGTCTTTGGACTGTGGGAAGAAACAAGAATACCAGGAGGAAACCCAAAAGCACATAGAGAACACTTAAGAGGAGACAAGATTGTAACCCCTGACTTTGGTGCTTTGGCATACCTTTAGGGATGGTGATCTGGCAACCCAGGTCATGGTCCTGGTGGAGGCGGTTGTAGGCAACCTCCTGTAGTCTGGCTCTCTCCAGCTCAGACAGGCTCTGAATAGGCACCGGTTTGAGACGTACACTCCTCCCAGACAGGCTGTTCCATGTGAAATCACCCTATGAAAGAAAACGAAGTACAATATATATTAAACATAAGCAATCAGTCATATAGTGTTATCCATCTTTAACTATAATGTGCAGTGTCTGATGTGACCAATAAAACATATAGCAGTCTGTTGGCTTTTGCAATAAACATAGCTGACAGGAAACATATTCATATCGCACAGAAATGTCATCAAAATATTTCCTGTTCAATTCTAAGTCTTTATTTAAGTAAACTCTATAAGCCTGGCCTAGGTCACTGGTTTCTTCTTTAGATTTTGGTCATCAGTTACTGGTTTGCTCTCATTACTTGTCATATAGTTACATGTTTGACTGAAGCCTTGCCATTTATGCTGCCAATATAAATTCAGTTTCTGGAAGGCACCAGTGCTTGTTCGAGAACATAGCTAAACAAACAGCACCATGAAAAACCAAGGTTCAGTCTTCCAGGTGAAGTTGACGCAGGTCCATATCTGATTCGATCCATGTCCGAGTACGCTGTACTGTGCCTGTGACCACATTTTCCAGAAGACTCAGGCACGGTTCCTGAGTCTGGAATGATTGCGTTTTCACTGATCAAAATTAACCAGTCTTTGGGGTCAAGTGTTCTCAGAAACAATCCTGGGGCCCTAATGTACAAATGCCCTTTTATTCCATTGTGACTCTGTAAAGTGGTCATTAGGTTTGGTCTCCCTGGTGGATGTGTGACGTGTTCTTAATCCTCCTGGGGAAGAATGAAAGGGCAGTAGGGGGAAAATGGGAGACAGGATGTATCTGAGGCCTCCACCTCTGTTGAGGGAATTCCATTTTTGTATAGATGGCTTCTTCTACCCTTCGCACCTGATTGTGGTCCAGAAGGGCTATTCCTCTTGTGCCAAGTCATCCTCTGGGCTGGTATACAGACCGTTGACACAACTCAACTTCCAGATATCTATCCTGAATCATCATTGTTACCTGATGGTTGGCTGCATTCACCTATGACATTATGACAGCAATCACTGCTGTTGAGAAAGATACCTTGCTAAGGGTTCCAACCTCACAACAACTCACACAACCACTTAAACAATGCGGGCAATTTAGAAACACCAATCAAGTTACAATGGGCTGTGGGGAAAAAAAAAAACTAAGAGCTAGGAGAACTTGCAAAGAACTTGTATCCAAACACTATGCGAAATCAAATTCCCAACCAAAGGTGCAAGTGATAACCACAAAGCCACCATGCCAATGATCAAGGAGCTACCGAAACCAAAACAAGTCCATGACCAAGTTCTGTAAAAGTATTTGCATACAAGGTATTGGTGCTTGGGTATTATCATTATTATTATTAGTAGTAGTAGTACTTCCATTATTATGAATGTAAGACGGATAGACAAAAGGCAATCTAAGAAGAAAACCATTTCCTGTTTGAGAACTGGGTGGAAGTTCACGTTGTCAACAGGACAACTGTTGTAGCTTAACTATATTGCCAAACCAAAGTAGTTAAAACCCAAGGACCTGGGTGTGTCCAGTTTCGAATGGTCTAAACAAAGCCCAGACGTGAATCAGATCAAGAATCTGTAGCAAGACTTTCGGCACACTACATGCAAGATCTCCTTCCTGCCAAGAAGAATCAGTTCTAACATCAGAATCCTGATGTGCACATCTGATCGAGACATTTCCCCAAAGATGTACAGCTGTACTCGCAATCCGAAGCGGTTCCACCAAGGACTGACCCACAGGCGTTAATACTTACAATACGCAACCTACAAATATCTGCTGTTTCAGTTTAACCTTCATGTTAAAACAAAAATGTCGCTAGTATACATAATCTTTAATACTTGTTCAAATTCCTATAACAGATAAAGCAACTGTGCATGTAAAATACAAGTGCGAGAACTGTCCTTAAACACCTTTTTTTTTCCTTCTTCTTTTCTTGGCCTGCCTGCTCTCTTGGAATCGTACGTCCTGGTAAATTACTGCTTGATGCAGAGTTGACAGTGCATAAAACCACAACAGACACAGCATTTAAAAACAGCCTCTAGGGTTAAGATGACGCAACAAGCAGCATCCGGAGCCAACCGAGAGCAGTGCTGAGAAGAACAGCACAACACGAGGAAGAGAAATTGAAAAGTGTGTGCAAATGAGAGATAAAAATAAAATAAAAGAACCATTAAAGAACAGGCTCATAAGCTGTTTTAAATCCTTTAATCAAAATGCTTTTTGCTTCACAATAAATACCTTTATTGAACAAGACCATCTTGTGATTTTTAATGCTTTTGAAAATATTTTATATACTAGATTATGTTTTTGTTGTCTCAGTTAATACAAATGCGAAAAAGAAAAAAAAAACTATAATCTATGGGAATCTCTGGATGATGTACAAGGGGTGTGCATGGGATTTTATTTTACTCCGGACAGAGCAAAGTAACAAAACAGCCCCTTTCTTCCTCACTAATCACTTTATATCACGTATGATCAGACGGCAGGATTGTCCCAAGCTGAGACACTCCACTGGTCTGAAACATAGTGTCTACAAAGTGCTTTATAAAGAAGAGGAGGAGGATTAAGAGCAGTAAAAGGGAACCGAGGCACGCCTGCCAGAACCTCATGTCTAAAGCATCTGCACTTTCTCCTAGATTCGCCAAGTGCCACGCAGCCCCCGGGCTCAACTGTGACTAAAAATGTCTTGGCCCTCGTACGCGAAATGCGAGAACACGACTCTTAATTAAATGGTGAGATAATACAGTTGGGCTCGTCGTAGCCTTCGACCTCATTCTGTACTGCAACCGAAATTGATGTTTGTTGATGTTCTTGTTCCTCAAGACACCACAAATTTGAACCCTATGACTTCTTTTGGAGTTCACCCGAAAGCGTACAAGTGTAACTAATGTGCAATGTTGTGGTTAGTTTGATATTGACATTAGGTTGATTTCTATACTAAAGATCTGCAAATTCCTTGTTTTTTCATCATCTAGTGTTGCTCTCGGTGTTCTGAAGAGACGAGCTTTTGATGCAGTCAAAAGAGGGGTCATAAAAAAAACTGTAATGGCACCGTGGCTTAGTCGCCTTGTACCTCCAGTGTGTGAGTGTGTGTGCGCCCTGTGATGCTTTGGCACTCCGTCCAGGGTGTACCCTGCCTCGTGCCCTAAGCCACCTGGGATCGGCTCCAGCCCCCCTTATTATACAGGTACGTTTGCAATATAGTTGGGAAAATGTCGCAGTTCCTTTCTAATCCTATAGGTGGCGCACGCTGAAGTATTCACAGTGCGTAAAACATCCCCTGGTGATTCCCTAGTGAGCAATACTCAGTTAGAGACAGCACGAAGTGTCTGACAAGTGACTGATGTGGTATGTTTTAATCTGCAATGTGTTGTATACTTCCTGGTTGTGCTGCAGACATCACTTTCGATCCAAACAAGCTACCTGGCAGTGGTTTTCAAATTCAGTGTTTCTGAAACTTCTGTAAAGCCGTCAGATTTTTTTTTTCAAACATTTACATACAACTTTATTTAATAAATTATAAATGAGGCCCATTTTTTTATACTGTATTATACGATTAAGTATTATATGATTAAGTAATTCCAATATTCCATATTCCAGTAACTGAAAAAATCTCCTTAGTTGTTTTCTTTGCCTGCTAATTTAAACCTTCTAAATCTGTGACTTTTTTTTTCTTCCTACTGTAGCCTGGCTGTGTAACTACATTCAAGTTTATCTTCCACTTTATCTTCAGTACTTTGTCTGGGCATTTGTGTTTTTCCAATCGGCTTTTCTTACGCGTTTAAATTTCACATCAGACAAGAATATCGTTAGTCGAAGAAACCTTTTACCAAATCCTCTTCGGTTGTTACTTTTTTGTCCTCTTGAGTAGCTCAAAGAACTTCGTATTCCTCCTAAGCTTCTTTCCATCATTCCTCGCCCTTTATTTTCCCCCTTCACATAAGATTAATGAGCTGCAAGTCCATTCGCCCGAGGGCTTGAGAAGCCTTCGCCACATGGCCCTAATACACTTCTTTGTGAGAAGTACTGCAAAAAAAACATGGCTCTGCTACACTGTAATAGAACGAACCTAAATTGTTAAGAAAATTTGTCAGGAAAAAGATCTATCTGTATATTACAGCAATGCTTTGAAGCCGTCAGGGGGATCTGTAAACGGTTCGAGATCCCAGAGGGAGCAAGTTACCCAAAAATGTCTGTTGGATAAGATGCCAAAAAAAGATAATTCACTACTGTAGATAATTAAAGTAACTTGGGAATATCTGATCTCTTTTTCGCTATCTAGTCTGTCGACTGTGGCCAATCTGATGAAAAGGATTATGGGTTATTGAGACAACAAAGGATATGGACATGCTGCGAGTTTCCTTTTTCCTTTTCCTGATAGGGCGATTGCTATAGGCGATATTTTACGCAAATATTCAATTGAGATATCGTGAGGTGACTTTCTTCATAAGTATGACTTTTAAATTGAGTTTGGAAATCTATTCCGTCTAATCTGTTTTAACAGAATACACGGCCAAAACACTGATTTTATTATTTTTTTGTATGTTATACATATAATATAGAAAATGTGCGCGCCAAAGAAGTTACTTCTGAAGTTTATGCAACATGGAAGTGACTAATCTTGCTTCCCTAAAAAATTTAAATTTCTAACTTCAGCCGATTTTAAGAAATGCTTTTTAAATGTGCCTCAAAAACATACATTTTTCAGTGTTATACTGTCATTAAATGCAAATAAATCATATTTCTTTATGAGTATTGATACTGAAATTGGTGACCACTTCTCAAAGCTGTTCAAAGCAGAATTCAACATGGCTATGGACACTAAAGATTTGGTAAATATTGTTGCTTAAATAGTTTTTTGCTGAAAGCTTAAAAGGCGAAAAAATCTGTAGTGTCTGTAACCATGTCGAATTCATGTTGCAATATCTTATCAATTTTGCATTTTAGCAAAATACACTTTATCAGTTTTATATCTTTTCATGTGAAATGAAATTGGCCAAGTTTAATTTGAATGACAATTAAAATCATTGAAATATTTGAATTCAAAAAAAGTTACGGACACTACACGAAAGGGTGTAAAATTGTATTTAGCAAATGTGTTTGTTTTTATCTGATAAAAATATAAATGTGTATGCCCGTTTACAAGAAACGAAGAATGGATCCGTAGATAAAATACATCAAGTATTATAAAAGTATTAAAAATTGTAACAACAACAACAACATAACTATATAGTATAACCAGTAATCACGGAGCTCTATAACTGTGACTAGGGAGTTCAAGCCTGAAACAGGAAACACAAGTCACATTTTGCCTGAATCACTTTACCCTGTCTAAGAGATCATAAAAAAAAAAAAACTATTCAGATAAACGACCAACGTCTTAAAACCGGTCTTCCTAAAAGAGTCTTCATATTCTCATGGCTTTAGACACGTCCTCCATCATCACTTCAACATGAACTCGCTTCTGCATCGATAATCCGGGTCTGTTTTTATCTTTTACAGCCAACAAGGACAAATCATGCAAAGCAAGACCGAAAGAGATGTGTGTTTCCATGGCTACAGATACACAGCCAAGTGTGCATGACGGGATCTCTACCAAGGTGTCCATGGCAACCACTTGGAGCTACGAAAACACTTAATTGTCCATCAGCAGCAAAGGACAGGTAACACAATGAGATCAGTGAGCTAAATTTGTACCAAGAGGCTGAACAATCCTTCTTCTTCTTCTTCTTCTTCTTCTCCTTTTTGCGTTATATGGATATTACGTTTTGTTTTTTTTACGCTGCTTGGTTACGTGGACGCTTTTACGTGGCTTCTGCGTAAAAAAAAAAGAGGAAGTGGAACTCGCATCTGGTCACAAGCCGAGTCACAAGCTTTTTTTTTTTTCTTCTAATAGACATCAGTGTCACATAAATATCATCATGGATTAATATCCAAATCGTAGTTATTGGATGGCTTTTTTTTTTACGGACATAGTACAGATTCTCTTATATTTTAACCATCTTTAAAATACACACATTTGGGATGCACCCTATGCACGCAGAGGCGCGGTGCCAAGCTACGGCCGAATAAGCGCTCCTTTAGAGAAGCACTTTGGAGCACTGATCTGAAACTCGTGCATTCTTTACATTCCCTTTTTTATCTAACTCAGGCCTATGCAGCACATGTCCAACACCCTGGCTGAAATACGAGCAGAACAACAGCTTGAGTGATGACGCAAAGGACTTTTTTTTTTTTTTCTCTTCTCATAATTGAATTACAGCACTGGCACGACCACCACACAGCACACACAGGAAAGTCAGTGCTTTCAGACATCTCCCACATACTGTATATACCTCAGGAACATGGGACGAGTCCAGCTACACTGACACAGCGAGCCTGGGATGGATGGATGGATGCATACAAGAGGGAGTACAAAAAAAAACAAAAAAAAAAAACACACACACCATTTTAGACTTCTATCTGCTGTGAGCGTGCAACGGATCAATGAACCAGCAGGAGTTTCAGATACTGCACTTGATATTTATTTCACAGCATTTGGCAGACGCCCCTCATCCGGAACGACTTACATTTTATCACATTATACTGTACATTTGAGCAGTTGAGGGCCTTGCTCAAGCGCCCAACAGTGGTAACTTTGGTGATGCTGGGGTTTGAACCCTGAACCCTCCAATCAGTAGTCCAACACCATAACCACTGAGCTTCCTCTTCCCTACTGTAGATCTATAATGGCATCAATTTTAGGTTTGTTAAAAAAAAATTTCATCTGACAATTTTTTTCATTTTTCACCTTTTCATAAAGGTGCCTTGTGACGTGTCCCACGTGTCCATACTTGTAATACGTCTATTTAAAATGCAACGTCTTAACCTTTCGCCAAGTAAAGAACCACATTTGGTAGTTTCAAGTGCCAGTATCAGTACCTTATATTTGTAGAAAAGACTGGAGTAGCTCAGCGGTTAAGGCATTGGACTACAGTTTGGAAGGTGCCAGGTTCAAATCCCATGACTGTATAATAAAATACAAAAATGACATTACAATATAAGCGCTTGTTGTCTTATAAGCGCTTTCCGTTTCAGGCTACTGCCTCCAAGGACGCAGGTGTGAACGTGTTACATCAGTTCATTTGTATCTGCGCTCGGGAGTTACGAACACTTGTTGACAGATGGACAAAGTGGATTAAAAAGCACAGAGATTATGTCGAAAAATGACGTATTTATCTTTCCTTAATGTTATTTCAAATAACTTCTACAGCCAGAGTGCAGATTTTTGACTCGCCTTCGTACATGTAAACGCTGCTACAGTTACTATATACTGTATTAGTGCTAAAAAGTCTCAACTACGTAGGTGAAAAAGTACACTTTCAGATAGGATCATGTAACACCATTAAACACTTAATGCTTCTTATCTCCGGATCCATGCTCTGTTCTTTGTAAACATGCATACACATTTCAATTTTTATCAGATGAAACCAAACACATTTGCTAAATACAATTCCATGCCCTTTTATGTGTAGTGTCTAACTTTTTTTTATTCAAATCTTTCAATGATCTTAACCGTCATTCAGATGAAACTTGGTCAATTTAAATTTCACATGAAAAGACATAAACCTGAAAAAGTGAATTATTCTAAAATCCATAATACTTAAGATTTTGACATGGTTACGGACACTACAGGGTTTTTTTGCTATTCTAGTTTTTACTAAAAAAAACATTTTACAACAGCTTACATCAAGTTTAGTATGAATACTCAAAGAAATAAGAATGATTTTCATTTTAAATTATTATAGTTTAAAGTGAGACAGTACAACGCTGACAAATTGCCACTTTTATGTCACGTATAAAATCATCTCCCCAAAACAACTGAAGTTAGCAACTTGAAGTTTTTAGGGAAGCAAGATTAGTCACTTCCATGTAGTACGTATTAACTTCAGAAGTAGCTTCTTTGGCCACATACATTTTTCTGTACTATACTGTATATGAGCAAGGAACCGTACAGCACATGGTAACTTCACTGACCTTGATTTGGAACATAGAATTTACAATAATGCAAAAGAAAAAGAAAAAAAAAAGTCTTAAGAGGGAAAGAGGGAAAAAGGACATTTTGAAAGTGTCCTACAAAGGGTTAAAGCAGTCAGGAAACAGGTTAGTTTCTGTTCTCAGTTACCCGTTACATTATAACAGCTAGAAACAGGATGTTTCCTTACCAACTTTGAAGTCGATCTATTATGCAAAATTTACTTCTGACTCAGTTTTAGGCCTTCGGAAGTGTCTCCTGTGTGCATATGGAGGGAAAAAAGAAGAAAAAAAAAAGTGGAGAAAAAAATTCTTGTTTTTATTATTGTTCAGACTTAAACGATTTCCCTTTAACATGACCTGACATACCGTACTGTAAGAAGGTCCCCTCTGGAAGAGGACTGAAACTCAGCTGGAGTATTTTGATTGACCTCTCAAGCAAGTGTTAACGTGTTAAAGAATTGAAAAAAAAAACAAAAAAACATGGGACCTGTAATAGGATTAAAACGAATGCAGCTTGTCCGATTTAAAAGCAAGATCCTCCGTCCTGAAGGCTAAAAAAACCTGCAAACGTAATAAAAAGCGCTTACACTCTGCAGAGATGCCTTATGAAAACAGGAAACATACACGCCATTCATCATTTTTAACAGTTGTATATCAAAAAAGACATTTTTATATTCATGGATCATACATTCCTAGGTAATGTTAAATGTCTCTCAGGAAGTAAAGGATGTAAGTAAAGACATCGTTCCTATAGCAACAATAATGTGCACATAAATACTGTATTAATGCATTCAGTACTAATATTAGCGATGAAATCCACTATGCATCAAAGGTTTTTTTTGCTGTATGTAAAATATACATGTAGAATATAATATAATAGGGTTATGTTATTGTTTTATACACAACAGCAAGACAAGAAATGTTGTTTCAAGAGCCTTAATAAGTAGCACGCAAACGTGGCACAGCACACGCACATCAATACCGAAATCATGTCACAGAAACATCTGCTCCATGCACAAGCATGTTGGCTTGCAGAATTCTCAGCGGAGGATATCGGACTCGCACATCTGCGCCTGTGAGGTAAGACGTAAGGAACTCGAAGCCGAGCTGGGAAAGGGGCCTCCGGGATAGCGGAGTAACGCTGACCAATCTGGGCAGAAGTCTAACAAACACGCCTTAAAGCTCGGCCTTAATCTCCCCGTATTCATATAAAAGGTGGAAGGATATGAAGCGCATCCAGCTGGAACATTACTGAACAATTAACAGCAGGCAATTACGGAGCTGACAGCGACTCCCACACCGGATTAATGCTCCCTCCACCTGCTGCTGCGGACCCATAATTCCCTGTCCGCTTGTGACTGGTGAGAGGATGCGAGGGAGAAAAAAAAGAGTCATCTGCAGTATATTATAAAGAACATGTTTTGAGCGGAGAACGTGAAGTCATTCGCTCAAACAATAAAAAAAAAATAATTTAACTCAGAAATCAGGATCTTTCTACATGACTGACACATTTACAGTTAGTACCCGGTCGCAGCGTCTTTCTGTCCTGCACAGCTTCAAGCTCTACCGGGCGCCTTCATCTCGATCTCTTGAGCTGGAGCAGAACTGAGTGGACGTCAAGAAAAAAGTGGACGTCAAGTTTAATTGACCTGAATGAGGTCACGTAACCAGACAGGAAATGTATAAAATGTCACGGCAATAAACTATATTGTATTCTATAAATTTTACAATATTTTATTGTATAAACCGAAAGGTTTCCATCAGTTATCTTCTAGACCGTTTATCCTGTACAGGGTTGCCGTAGGCTGAGTAAAAACCGGAACAGCACTTTTCATGCATTCTGCATGTCTTTGGACTGTAGGAGGAAACTGGTGTAACTCACCAAGCACGGGGGGAGAACATGCAAACTCCATGCACACAGACCCCGAGTTAGGACTTGAACTCTTAAACCTTGTTAAACATTACATCACCATGCTGCCATTAAACACAGATCCGTTTTAAGGCACATTTATTTAAATATAAAAAGTTCAGTCCAGTCCAATTCAATCCGATCCCTTAGGCAACCCTAAAACTCTTCTGGAATAAATTATTAATGCCTTAACAACTATCTAGATCGGTTTTTAAACTTTTTTTTCCTCTTTTTTTCCCCAAAATTACCAAGCTAATTAAGGGTTAAAACCTTGCACTGAATCTGCAGGTCGTGCAAGGTCACACTTGATGTTGTAATGTTGTTACTGTTACATAAGTTCGCAATGATGCAGCAGGACTCAAGGCCTGGGAAACGCATTTCAGTCAAACGTCCTTGTTTTTACACTTTATTACAGACTTTGGCTTGAACTTGAACACACAACTTCAACACGCGCTTTACTACATCACTGACTTGTGCATTTAGGATTATAAAGTTCTAATCATATGACACTAATAACATAAAGATCAAGAGTATATCCAAGTATAAAATAAAAGTAATCTTATATCATCATTATTTTTGCAAAAAATCTACTGAGAGTCATTAAGGCCCACAGATAATGGATCTTTTTATACCTCAAACTCCCTTTATTTCACTCCTCGTCCAAATGTGCCTTTTCAGTGTTTATGTAAATAAATAATTTACATAAAGCCATTACGCACCAGAGAACAGCAGAGCTGAGCAACAGGCCGAGGAGGGGCTCTTCTTATATGACATCATATTAGGGGGAAATTCTTATTGGATTGTTGAAGACTTTAAATTTTGACAAATGAGTTTTACATTATGAGTTTTGCATAATAGGAACCCTTTAAATTTGGAATTTCAAAATATTCCAATGAATGCCATGTAAAGGCTTAC
Source organism: Clarias laeviceps (assembly GCA_030014305.1). NCBI lineage: Eukaryota > Metazoa > Chordata > Actinopteri > Siluriformes > Clariidae > Clarias > Clarias laeviceps. The sequence continues at coordinate 14,216,587 of JAQMYJ010000010.1, read as the reverse complement.
ATATAAAAAAAATTCTTAAAATCTACTTTTTATTTCCAATTTAAAAAGACAACTGCATAATAGGAACCCTTTAAGATTTGACTTGGATTTAATTTTTAAATGAAATTAAAGAAATTGAACAAATGTTTTAAAGGCGACAGACTGCAAAGTGCCTAAAGATACAATTGGTTGTTTACTTAACAACCTCAGCAGCAGCCTCATTTCCTCTCTCGTCTGTTTCAACCACTCAGCATTCATCATCACTAACCACCGGCTTGATCATCTGTCATCATCTGCACCTGTTCCTCACTGGTTCATGCCTTAAGTTAGATGGTTTTTAGTGCTTGAATGATTTATAGGTCACTGCGTGGCTTAACAAGTGAAAACATTCCTCTGAAACTGCTCAGATACAGACACTGGACTGAAAATCAGAGACAAAAACTTAACGAAAAAAAGTCCTGCAGGAAGTCTGGAGAACTATTCTTCAAGACTACATAAAAAACAAGAAAGTTGGGCCTTTTGGAAGTGAAATATGATGAAATGAGAGTGTCTCCAGACTTTTGCACAGTACTGTATATAACTGTACGATCACGGTTTGACTGTGTATTTTCAAAACACTGAATAAAATCCAAACCAGTAGCTGTGAACCAACTGAAGCAGAGATTTAGTTATATTTAGATATAATTATTTTTTCCTTCCAGTTAGAAAGTCCTCCTAAGATTTCAGGATATATCCGAAAGGAAACACTAACTATTACCTGCTTGAAACTAAATCCTTATTAAAACCGTATAAATAAAGAAAACAACAAAAGCAAGAAAACTTCAAAAAAAAGAAAACAAAAAAAAAATTTGCTGGAAAACTGCTAAACTTCCCAAAAAAATTCACGAAAGATTTTTCTGGTGAAAACTATCATAATGTACAAGGGCTGTACCAAACGTTAAACACGAGTGAACATACTGTACCTACTTTTGTTAACTGACATACAGTAGGTGGTTCAAATTGCACATGGTATTAGTGGAGCAACTCTTCCTCTATGCAAAGGTACAACTCAACATGGTCTCCATCACAAGCCGTGCATTAACGCCAGCGGTGAACCCGACACACATTGGAATCCTCTTTGAAAATCCCCTTTCGTCGGAGTTGATGGTCTCCTACTCCTTACGGAGATGACAGCATTGACGAGAGCGATGTGGATATAGAAGTTTAAAGAAGGGGAAACCTGTAGTGAAGACAAACCAAGGACGCAAGTTGGAGACCATCAACTGTGGAAGAGGTGATTTTCAAAGAGGATTCGAGAGTTGGGTTCACCTTTGTATAGAGGAAGAGTTACTCTGCCTACATGTACAATTTGAAGCACCTGTGTCAGTTTGTAAAAACTAAAAAATTACGCCCACTTTTGGTTAACTTTCAGTACCTTGTATGATGAACTTTATGTAAATGCCAAAAAGTCAAAAATAAACATACTAACATCTTAATATCCATAATAACAAATTTAAGTACTTACAACACTGTACAAGCCTGCAATGTGGAAATTATTAGTGAAGTAAAAAATAAAAAAAAGACTAAGCTAAAAGACATCGCACCAGCACGAGCAACTCGCGTCACAGCCGCTCTGAAACGTTAAAGCAAAACCCGATGCTTTTTCCTGTCTAATAAAAATACAACCTTTTTTCTCGATATCCTCTCCATCTGTATCTCTCCTCATCGTTCCCCAGCACGACCTTCTCAACGTCCTCACGCTTTCCTCCTGTCTCTCCGCGCGAACGGAATGCGAACTGCTGTCTCTCCACGCGAACGGAATGCGAGTGTATTCCTGCCTCGCATGCCTGACGCTTTGGGATTCAGCACTGACGTTTGCTAAGGGTTACAACATACAGCATAAAAAAAAAATAAAAAAAATAAAAGATTTCAGGTGTTAGTCAGCAGGAAAGAATGGCAGAAACGTAGCCGGCTTTCCTGTCCAGTTATATTATTATTATTACCCCGGTCTCGAATACACGGCGAGTCCAATTTTCGGATTATCCTTTTTTTTTCCTTCAGGAATGGAATTGAGTTATATCATGAAAGGCGAGATAGGAAATTAATCTTAAAAAGACGACGGCAGGGCTTTCACGAGACGGTGCTGTGATTTCAGTATTACACAATAACACCCAGACACCGTAGCTCTGACTAATTAGCCTTCGAGACAAATACGAGCTAAACAAGCTCGCTCTAATCACAGCAAGTCCCGACAAATTCCGAATCGTTTCTCATGAGGCGCACGGGATGGAAGACTTGAAGGATCACCTTGTGCAATCCATACGGTACGTGATGAGTCTTGTGTCACGTTTACTTAACGGATAGTCTTTCTCTATTGTGGGAGGGAAAACACCGCTTGTGAAAATCAGAGTCTCTGTCCCGGAGTTGCAGGCAGTCCACACAAACCAAACTGCTTAACAGCTGGAGTCGTCGGGGGGTTTTTGTGTGTGTGTTTTTGTTATTTTTTTCATCTCTGAATGAAATCCAACCCAAATCCTAATCCTGTTTACCACTGCTACAGCATGGCGCTTTATTTCCCAGTCACTCGGTAATACAGTTTTAAGAAATCTTTTCTTCTTCTGCATTGTTTGATCTCTCTTATCTTGTCTTTGTTATTAAAGCACTTAACAGTAATTACTGTGAATGATTTAATTAGTAAGTACAGTAAAACAAAAAAAAACACAGATGTGAGTCTGGATCTGGTCTTAGCTTTAAAATCTCCAGCCTCCAACCTCTGATGTGTTGTGTACACATTTCTGGCCAGAAGCTTCAGGAACTTGAAGGCTGTTAACAGCCTTAAACAGTTCGGATAGCTGGTGGACTGTAAAGCTTTATGTTGTCGAGTCTTTAAATCGGATTGCTTCAGTTTACAGGAGTTAGCAGCATATGGAAATATCTAAAGAAAATGTTACCTTTAGAATAGTTTTGCCCACCGTGCCAGTAATATAGTATACTGACTTTCAGAAGGTTCAAATTATTGCTCTGTACCAAGCAAGGGAATCTTCTCGCATTACTGGGATTGGGTTAAGGATCTATACCGCTTTATTCTGTATATAGGGACGCGGGGGGCCTGGAGCCTATCCCAGGAGTCCTAGGGCACGAGGCGGGGTACACCCTGAAACGGGGTCCCAATCCATCACAGGGCACACAGAGATATACATACATACAGTATACTCACACGCTCATTCACACACTACGGGCGATTTGGGAAACGCCTAATCTGCATGTTTTTGGGCAGTGGGAGGAAACCGGAGTACCTGGAGGAAACCAAGGGGAAAACAAGCAAACCCAGACCCTAGAGGTGCAAGGCGACAGTGACAACCACTAAGCCACCCTGCCATCCAAACACACAAATTCATAAGTAACTTTTAAAAACTCAATTTTTAAATTACTTTGGCGATACAGGCACACAATAGAATCAAGATACATCAATGAATAAATTTTTTTAATCTGGAGAATGGAGATGAATGGAGATCATTTAAACACTTGATGAAGTTGCATTGGGAAAAACAATAGAAATCTCAGCTATGATTAACACTTGAAAGTAAAAGTACTTCCACAAACAATGCAATGAGAAGTCACAGAATCGGGACTAGACAGATGTGTGAATATAAGAAAACCACTGGTGAGTGAGACTAATCTAAAAAATAAAAGAAAAAAGCATAAAGATTGGACTTTGAAGCAATGGAAAAAAGGTCATGTGGGCATCAGGGTAATAAGGGAAGTGTTTCATGCATAGTGGCCACTGTACAAACCTCTGGAGGCAGTGTTATGATCTGAGGTTGCTTCAGTTGGTCAGGTTTAGACTCAGCAACGTTATGTGGCAATAAAATGAAGTCAGCTGACGACCTGAATGTACTGAATGACCAGGTTATCTTTCCTGATGTACTGATGTTCTGAGAGCAAAGGAAGCATTTTCACAGCCAATTTTGAAATGCCAAATACTCTGCATGTCTTTGGACTGTGGGAGGAAACCAGAGTCTGCAGGGGAAACCCACAAGCACACGGGGAACATGCAATTCCACGCAAAAACCTTGACCCTGGAGGTGTGAGGTTTACAGTGCTGACCACTACAGTTTGTTATGTTACCTTCAACAATTTGAGAACTTTTTTAAATGTGATTTATGATTACGTTTTGACAATAATAATCTGATCCCTGGAGACCACGAGTTAATGATCCATGTACTAGACTTAAGCCAAAAGGCTTGTCTTTATGTTGAAGGGTTTTGTAGAAATGACGTCATGGTTTGGTTGAATGCAAGTAATCACAGCTTATATAGAAAGAAAATTAACCCCTATTCTATGGACAGCGGAAATCTGATCTGTTGTCGAAGGGAAAAACTATAGCAACGCATACAGCATTACCTAAGACATGCAGGAAAGTGCCTGTTATAAACATGGGCAGAAAAGCAGAAAATGCCAACCCTATCCCAACCAATAACAGAATAAGATTCAGAAGATTTAAGGTGCTGTTTTTTTGCATTTACCAATAACTTGGACAGAAAACTCAACAAATCAAGCTACAAATCTGGCAGAATGGATGACATACACATACACGCAGCCCGAGAAAATGAGCCAGGAGCACGCGAACCGGTGAAAACCACAATCCAGACAACGACCAAAAAACATACAAGAGCATGCTGGAATTCTGCTTTTCTCTTCTGTCTCACACACACACACACACACACACCACACACTCTCACACACACACACACACACACAGGCACACACAGGCACACACATTAGTCTATCAAGTTTCAAAGAAAACTCGCTTTCTCCCACCTTTCCCCTTCCAACGTGAGGCGAGATTAGAGATTGATTGTAGACGGCTTGAGCTTTCTCATATCCTCTACGGCCCGAATAAAAGGCACTCTTTCTTTTCATCCATACCTTTAATCATGACCAGAGCGCACTCCCTAGCAGAAAACGCCGTCCAATAACATTTGATTCTTAAACAGCGTGACAGAGTAATAAACAACTCAGTGGTCATGGACTACTTCACTGAATAAAAAGGCTTAGAAATGAAAGGAACAAACAAAAAAAAAAAGTGGGGGGTTCTTGTCATAGCTTAAAGTAGCATTAGTGTGAAACTTGCTACTACACCACGTTCAGTGTTTTCAGCTGGAAAGTCGCGGTCGATACAGTGTCACGGTCCGTCATGGTGTACGCTTTACTGTTGATTCTTGTCAAAATACAACCCACCTGTTCGTTTTCTACCCATAATGCCACTGTAATTACTCCGCTGGTTCCCATCCCATTGGTGCCTGGCTGCAATTCCCTAAAAATGCAGATAAGATTTCATAAACTTCTCCATCCGGACAGCCCATGAATCATTATACAGCAACCTTCTGTTCGTCTGTGCAGGGGTGGAAGACGACAGACTTTAGCTGTGGAATCTGCTACTGTTATGAACATGTCGTGATGCTCGCTCGGCTGAAACTCCCAGCGCATCCGTAGCACAGAGGCATCGCTGATGCAAGCGAAACAAAGTCTAAACGCCTCTGAATTCCGCTGAACTTTTTACCACTTTTTGTTTGGTTATTCTAAAGATGTTATAAATTACATAAAATCTAGATTTTATGGAAATATTCTCCAAAATAAGAACAGAAACACGCCATTTGACTTCCTGTTGATTTTGCCATGACTATATGAAGAAATGTCGTAGTGTTTTCTCTAATGTTAACGTTATTAAATATTAACAGCATCAGACCCTGAAACTAATGTTGGAGGATTTTATCAATTAATTCACTTATTTCCAATTAACGTTTAAACACATTTTTTACATGTTCCAATCAAAATTGTCCATATACATTCACATATATATATATATATATATATATATATATATATACACACACACACACACACACACTGTATATATACAGTACAGTACAGGCCAAAAGTTTGGACACACCTTCTCATCTATCTGTCACTGTGTTTTCTTTATTTTCATGACCATTACATTGGTAGATTCTCACTGAAGGCATCAAAACTATGAATGAACACATGTGGAGTTTTGTACTTAACAAAAAAAGGTCTCC
>JAQMYJ010000010.1:14181234-14210449 GCA_030014305.1 Clarias laeviceps | reverse complement strand
CACACACATATATACACATACACACATACACATACATATATATATATATATATATATATATATACACACACACACACACACACACACACACACACAGGTTGGGATATTCATGTAAAATGATAAAAAAAATTAAGCAGCATTTATGTTTTATATATCCTGGATGCTCCCCTGTTTAGCTGCTTCAACAATCAACAATCGTTAATAAACTCTTTTTTTTTTTCTTTGTTTAAATAACTTTTCTAGCTGAATGCTGAGTGGTTGAAATAGACAAGAGGGGAAATGAGGTTGCTGCTGAGGTTGTTACATAAACAACCAGATTTTAAATTGTATCTTTATTTGCAGTAAAATATTTCTTCACATTTCTTTAAATTATTTCACGTCATTTAATTTAATATAAAGAAATGAGGGGTGGCTCGAGACTTGCTGTATGTAAAGTCATTTATTAGAACTTTACTACAACCAATATTAACAAAAAATAACAAACGGTTAATTTTGACAATATGCCTAATATAAAGTACAAGGGACATTCAAATCAAACCGGGACTTTTTTTATTTTTTATTTTTTTAAACGTGATCCAAGTGTTTAGTTCAGTTCAAAGACTTAAATGTCATTTATGGATATGGACGTTGTACAGTTTTAAAAGGTCAGATGGTTTAACTTCACCCTTTGTTCGTCACATATACATTACTGCACAGTGAAATTCTTTATTCCTCGCATATCCCAGCTTTTGTTAAGAGACTAGAATCAGAGTACAGGGTCAGCCATGATACAATACCCCTGGAGCAGGCAGGGTTACGGGTCTAGTTCAAGAGCCAACAGCGGAGCAGGGGCTTGAACCGCCAACCTTCTGATCAGTAACTCAACAAGAGCCCTAACACAGAACTACCACTGCCACAGAACGAGCTCCTGACTGATAAAGGAAGAATAAAGCGAACGGCCATGAGGAAAGAAGGCACATCAAATCTTTCATCTTGTAGTAAGAAGCCCTGTAACAATGCACATATTATATATAGATATGTATGACTTCCTCATACCACCACATGCATTCAATCCGATGCCTCGATAACCTAGATATGATCTATATCATTTAAAACTTTTGACATTCTTCGCATATATTGTACAAAAGTTTTTTTTTTTACTTGGTAATTAAGTACGTGGTTTTGAATAACAACATGATGTGTGTGATTTTATCTGAAGGTATGCAGTGTGTGGATCAGAGCTCTATCTCACGATAAACTGTGCAACGAACGCACACGGCTGAAATCTAAGCTGCACTCCCAAGTGGTACATTCAGCCACCCATATGTTTGCATAAATCTTTGTGTGAGAACCAGTGAGCTTAATTCTGCTCCAGGCAAAACAATAAAAGTGGAGAGTGTTGGCAAGTTACAGATAAGGCTACAGCCTGGTACTGTACCGCGCTGCAGATCAACAGAATCTTACGCTGCTTTCCTCTACGCGGTAAAATCCCCGTGACTGAATCTGGAATGTGTAACCCGTTTGTGACACTGTAAATTTTTAAGCGGACAAAAGGGCAGCGTTTTCGTACAGCTCGGTCTATTCCCATGTGTGGTTTTTCCCTGATTCTTTTCCTTCACTATTTAACCAAGTCGAATTCTCCCACATGCGGCTGTCGATCACGACTGCGCCGCTCCTGTATGATGAGTCACAGATGAGCCAGCAGAAGCTGTGATGATTACTTTACTTTACAACATGTCTGACTATTGATCCAGAATCAGAGGCCTTTGGTACAGTATTCTTCCTGTAATGGTTTATACTTACAAAGCGTTCAGAAGTTCAGAAGCCTACAAACACAGGAACACTTATGGGATGGTGTTTAATGGCTCTTTTTTTGCATTACTATGTTTTAAGAAATATATAGGAGTTATAGGATTGTTCAATATAAAGTGCTTTTTGTTAGCACTACCTAGGCAATCTCACTCACTCACTCATCATCACTCAGCAAACTCCATGCACACGAGGTGGGAATCGAACCCAGACCCTGGAGGTGCAAGACTGGAGGTGCTAACTACTATGCCGCCGTGCCGCCACACCTAGGCACTATGATAAACTGGATTTTATTTAATTTAACACCAACTATACAAACATAACAGGGTAAAAAAATATATAAAATGGGACACATAAGGAAAGAAATAACACAGATTCATACTGTATGATGGAAGCTTTTTATGACCAAAAACTAATTATAATATGCACATTTTGAGAGTTATACATTTTGATGAAGTCATTTCCATATTCTGGTAGCAGAAAAAAGTACATGCCTTAGAAGTAATGAGAACTTTGCTTCTACCTGACATATCCAAAAACCCTGGCAAGACTTCCATATAAGCAGTATTTTCTTAAAATCGGTCATCGACCAATGTTGTGCTGCCGGCATGGATCCGTGCCACTCGATTTTTAAGGGTTAATGAGAGTGGCTTCTAGCTACTAGATAAAGTTTGGCCATTATCTGAATTCTTGAGAGCTAATCTCATTGCTTAATGTGTAACTTCAGCACACTAAGTAGCAGAATTAATCAAACCCAAGATGGAGTTACACCCACTTGATTAAACCATTGTTCCATGGTGGTTAAATGATTCCTGGTTTGATTTGGTTTAAGTTTGAGTTCTTATCTCCTTCCACCTCCAAAAGAAAAACCATGGGTCGGAGAATGGGCTGCGCTATATATTGCGCTTAGGCACTCAGAGTAATGGTAATGGCAACCCATCCAGGGTGTTATCCCGCCACGATTGTATCCCCTAGTGTTTCGCCAGGAGCTACTGTGACCCAGAAGGTAAGCCATTAAGATCTCAAACCCAAATCCTCCATTCAGCAAGTAAAAACAGCAGTGTTATGAGCTGCTTTCCCTATTAAAAGTAGGACACAGCAATGTGATTTAAATCTGCCCAACATCTTGCCTTATCTTGCCACTTTCAGGTGTTAAAGCATTGTAAAATACACATGATTCTAGCATCATTAGTATAAAATCAAGCCTGTAAGCATTCAATTACCAAACAATACACAAATTCTGTAAAATAAGACATCATGATGAGACGGAGCCCTATCCATCACATTGGAGCGTCTGCATGCTGTCACCAAACCCCTTCCTGTCTTTCATCCCCTGTTGACCTTGGCAAGGAGAAAATTTCAATGCAATTCCCCCCTTATATTTTCTTAGACAGAGCCCCTCCAAATCAAACTCGCCGCTTCCTGAAAGTCAGACGCCGTCCCCAAAAGTGAACTTTGCCTGGTAAAAAATTCCCATGAAAGAAGCTAGAGGAAGAACTTCACGTCTCAATTGTTTGGTCAGTGTCTCTAGTTCAAAAGCCGTCACGTGCGGCAGGATCGGATATCCTGAAGCCTTTTCACACCAGCATGACGGCAAATAGGAGGTTTAGTCATTGAGGCGCGTTCTCAGAGCATTAAGTGTCAGGATCGGTTTAGTTAGGCGGCCGGTCGATTTTAGGACTAGGAAGATATTTCAGTAATCAAAACTCATAGTAGAGAACTGCATACCTGCACCAATCCAACAGTGCCCATGGGAACAGAATAAGGCTTTTCATGGTGTGGTGCGAGGGTGAACGTAAGAGTAATGTGCACAACAAAAGGCGGGAGAAGATTCCAGGTTTTACAGGAAAAATCAAGTCTTATTAACATTTCAAAATCTTAATAAAAACACAAAATGTTCTGTTTACACCCTTCCACTAATCTCTGCTATTCCTATTAGAACACAGTGGTGATGTCTTCTGCTTTAAACTTCAATTAACTCATTAACTTATAAAATTATTAGGACTTTTAAAGTGCCCCAATTACACAGCTAATTAATAAGGTAACTGTTGAGTGACCTTAAAAAAAAGTATACAGTAGTTTAGATCTTTTCAAATTGAAGCATTTATTCCCAGATGAACACTAAGCTTGGAAAGAGAAACATAAATCCTTATCCTTTACCAGAAAAAAAAAATCATTGGATTTTGCTGAAGCACATGTTTCGAGATGTTAGCATGCTTCATGGTCTAGTGAACCGTCTCAGACTGGAGATAACTTTCCACATGGGATACACTAGAGATCATGGAAAGACAGGGAGTAAAGTTTAGATAGGAGAGGATCTCTCCGCTTTATCTGTTGGCCTGAGCCTGAGCCAACCTACAGACTTGCAGATGCTGTGAAAACAAGTGATGACATGTTGGACAAAGGAACACTGGACATCCTACACTGTCCTTACAAAATGCAGGTCTAGACATAGACCTTAAATATACTGTAGGCTCTCTAGTGAAACAGTTTTACCGGATATTTAACGACTACTGTCTGACAACTTTTAATTTAATCTTTTTATTCAAATTTATGCAGATTCTCAAAAGAGGGATTTGACCTTCTGAGAGTAAAGTCAGAATTCTGAAAAAGAAAAACAATTTTGATGTCAGAATTCTCAGATTAAAGGTGAAAAAAGTCAGAATTCTAAAGAAAAAATAAAAATTATGTTAAAAAATAAGAATCTTGAGATTAAAAGTCAGAATTTTGAGGAAAAGTCAGAATTCTGAGAGAAAAAAAAAGTAGAGTTCTAAGAAAAAAAATCTGAGAAAAAGTCAGAATTCTGAGATTATCTTCAAAATTCTATGGAAAAAAAAGTCAGAATTCTGAGATTATCTTCAAAATTCTAAGGAAAAATATTCAGAATTCTGAGGAAAAAAAGTCTGATAAAAAAGTTAGAATCCTGAGAACTAAGTCAGAATTCTGAGGGAAAAAAATGTCAGAATTCTAAGGAGGAAAAAATGTCCGAATTCTGAGGGGAAAAAAATTCAGAATTCTAAGGGAAAAGTCAGAACTCTGAGGGAAAAAAAAGGCTGAATTTTGAAATTAAAATCAGAAGTCTGAGATTAAAGTCAGAATTCTGAGAAAAAGTCAAAACTTAAATACATTCTGGTGCAAGCAGCTGCCATCAAAAGTCACATTTTTAGTTAAATAAAGTCCTATAAATAAAATCAATGTCCAGTTTAAGTGCCACATGACCTCAATATTAATACACCTGTTCTTAGAGAACCCTAGAAACCTTTTATAACAAATTGCTCTATAAAAGCTAAGGATGAACCAACACAGGGTATGAAGTTCAAATTATGGAAAAAGTATCAGCTTGGGTTGTGTTATAAAATATCTGGCAACCAAAGGTCTCTCTCATTACCCTTAGTGTCACAATAAATAATATCTTTTAAGATGATGTTTAATCAAAGGTGTAAGAAGCTGTGTTTAAAGCAGACACTTGGGCAGTTCTCTCCCAGTGTAAGGACAGACGCCTTTGAGCTGTGAAAATGTTTGTGCAAAGTCCAGCTTGCTCTCAAGAACAGTGTTAAAAATCGTTGTTCGTCCTGCCACTACAATATGCTGCCCACGAATGCACCAGTACCTAGAACACACACAGACGTATACACCCATTCCATTACTCTATAATATACACACACATGCAGGTCATACAAAAAGTCACCCATGTGCAAGTCAGCTCGTGGAACAACTGCACGGGCATCCTGGCACGAATCCAGCCTCTAAGTGGTCAGGCTGGTTTGTGTCATGTAATGCTGACCTACTTAACATGACATTGTTGTGTTAAAAAGGATTTTTTTTCTTTTGCATACAGAAAAAAAAGGTGTGCGAGAAAAGGAAGAAGGAAAAAGATCTGCAGAAGTATGTTTGATCTTCATAGACAGAACTAGGATGTGGTTTTAGTGCAAGGCTTTGCTGTTTATCATTAACTAAACAACTATTTGCAATGACTTGTATTAATCTGAACAGACATTCTTTCTATAGCCATCGCCCTATTCGTGTACATTTACACCCAGGAACGTCCTTCGAAAATAAAGATTTCCAAATATGGTTACATTTATTACCACTTCTCCGACTTGACTGCAGTTACAGATGTGTGGATGAGACTGAAACGTGCTGCTGTGTGTTAAAACATGAGGCACGGCCGTATGGTATTTGACCCCGGTTGAGCTGGTATTTGACCTCTTGACCTTAGGACACTGGGCTTTCCATGAGAGGGAAAAAAAGACTACAGAAAGACCTAATAAAGCACTTCTTAAAGGTTAAGCGTTGTAAATACACAGGCGGTTTAATCTCCACGCTGGTATTTGAATAACGAAGTCTGTCTTGCTTGTTAAAATATTTACAGAAAAGTCTATAAAAGCACACGCCGTGTACGTTTTACAGATGTGCTAAGAGCTCGTGGACGTTAAACAGCTCCAAACGGGGCTACGACTCGAGAGCAGACATACAGCAGCAGACGTTTCGGGTCGACCGTGCACCATGGTACCGTTTAGGACGTGGCTGATACATCAGAATTAAGGTTCTACTGATTTATGACACATAAAATTTTATAAAAAAAAATAAATAAAAAAAAAGAGTTGATGATATGTTTTTAAATGTTGAATACTTTGGATAACAACCAAGTCCCTTACTGAAACCTGATTATGATCTGAGTGTTTAGAATGCAGTTCTCCTAATGGCTTACATCTTAATAAAGTTAAATATGTATCTTCACTTTTAACGACACTTTAATCAAAGCCAAATTCTCTCAAGTCGTCTTAAACTGGCAGTACGAGTTCTGCTCTGAAAGATCTCTCGAGCAGTTAAGATAATCTCCCAATGAGGGCCATGCCTGGTTCTGTCTTGTGATTGAAATCACAATTCCACTAAAAGGTGCCACTCATTGGAGTGTTTGGGCTCTCCAAATTCTTGACGCGATACAATTAGAGCAAATGTTTCTACATGCTGTCGTACCTTATTACTCCGAACTCCGAAGCTATTACGCGTAATGCAATTACTTGTAAGTGTTTTAATGTTACATCAGACAAGCATTAGTGTTACTCTTATTCAGAATCACGTACGCCTCGACGCCTAACAAGGCAACATTCTTTCTGCCTTGGGTCGGCCTGTTTGCAGAAAGAGTGGCAGAGAAAAGTAAACACCCTCAGGCACGGGGAGAGCGAGCCTTAAAGGTTGTAAAGGCACGTGCTGTGATGTGCAGAAGATATTTGCAAACAAAAGACGTCCTAATTGAGCAAGAGAAGGAATTTGCGACTTGTCCTTGCTGGCAGACTTGGGTGGCAGATTGCTAAGAAGCATGTTTGAGCAAGAAATTCTCCTTTGTGTAGCTTTTACACCAAGTAAAAGAAATATTTTAATATATGTTGATTTATTGAAGGCACTGTGGTGTAGTGGTTAGCACTGTCGCCTTGCACCTCCAGGGTCTAGGTTTGATTCCCGGCCAGGCTCGATTCCCGTCTCTGTGTGCATGGAGTTTGCATGTTCTCTCTGTGCTTGGTGGGTTTCCTCCGGGTACTCCGGTTTCCTCCCACAGTTCAAATATATGCAGGTTAGGCTAACTGGTGTTCCCAAATTGCCCATAGTGTTTGAATTGGTGTGTATGTGCCCTGGATTGGCACCCTGCCTCGAGCCCTAAGAATCCTGGGATAGGCCCGAGGTCCCCGCGACCCTGAATGCAGGATAAAGCGGTGTAGAAGATAAGTGAGTGGTTTACTGAAGATCTAGGTTGCTGATCGAAGGGTCAGGAGTTTAAGCCACACCACCTCCAGTTTACCACTGTAGTTTTCTTGGGCAAGACTCTTAACCCTACAACCCATACAACCCAGCTACTGCATACAGTGAGGGTCCGAAGCCCGGGTAGAAAGTGGAACATCCGGCATACAACATGCCAGATCTTGTGGATCAAACAATCCAATGTGACGACCTCTAGGATAAGAACGACAAAGCCAAATGTTGGGCAAACTTGAGCTATAAGTTGCAGAAACACAATGTACATTCCACATTTGGTGGAACTCGCCAGTGTTGTGCTTCCATTGTGGTTCCATCTTGGCATTCCTCTTCCCTTCTAAGGCTTTGTGTGTGTGAATCCTAACAAAATGCAAAAGGTCAGCAGTTAAAATGGATTAAGTGGACGCTAATCCATTTTGAATTGAGGCTCACGGTAATGGTATGCTTCTAACGTCATTGCAAGGAAAAACCCCAACTACAAGATGAATTCAAAGTTTATGCTCTGGCAGCCTAAGAGCAATCATGTACTGTACTTACTCGCCAACCCCTCCCAGTTTTTTACCCTCTCGGCCTCTTTTCTATATCTCTCAAGCTGTAACCTGGAATCCAGGGTATTTGCACAGGATGATGCCAGAAAACTGACAAAAAATGAAGTATTTTGTTTACACAAGCACCAAGCTTACGTGAATATAATCCACCGATCAAAGAGAATGCCAAAGCTCCTGATGAACTCCAAAGCTTAAGCGGAACACCTGAAGGCATGGTCGGAATGCCGCAGAATTCAGGCATTTACACAGGAATGATGAATGAATCACGCATTCATTCATCTTCATTAACAGCCTTATTCTTGCTATCCTGGTCCTTGAATGTGATGTCCGTTATAGGGCACCAAGCTCACACCTTCACACTCTGTGGGCAAGACCCATAACCCTACTGTATACCCCCATACAACCAAGTGGGACATCAAGCATGAATCCTGTGCCAGATCTTGTGAATCAAATCATCCAATATGGCGGTCTCTAAGATAGGAATGGCAAAGCTCAAGAAAAATAACTTGTGTGATTTGAGCCAAATGTTGGGCAAACGTGAGTTATAAGTTGCAGAAATACAATGTCTGAGGGCCAGTGAACTCGCCAGTGTCATGGCTTCCATCTCGATTTCATCATAGCATTTATGGCACCTTGGTTAGGTTGTCCATTGAAGGACACCAAGCTCACATCTTCACACACTCAATTTTTTAGTATGCAATCCACTAGTAGGGGAGACCACTAGGAACCCTGGAGGAAACCTACAGTGACTTACATGAAAAGAACATGCAAACCCTAGAGATGTCAGGTGACACCTCCACCCATCCACTGCATCACCATGACTCCCAGGTCCAGTAACTTCATCACCCATTCACAATAAATGTTTGATTTGATGGTCAACAATGATCCGTCAAATTTCTGCTTACACAACCGAACTGTAAAATGAGAAAGAAATTGTTTCTCATTTACAAATTGTGCGTATTGTTCACTTGTGTAGTGTGAGGTAACTAGTAAGGATTTGCTTCTTAATTATATTCCTATTAAAATTCAAATACATGGATATGTAAAAACCTTTTCTTTAATCAGATTAGTTCAGGTCATAACCTCACCACCAGGGTTAAGCCTTGCACAGTTTAGTACTACTGCTTCCGACTCTGGCACAGAGCACAAGCACACACACTCTTCCTCAATCCTACACTGCAGGCGATTTAGAAAAGAAATCCTGATAAGTCACACACTGCATCGATAACGGAGGAAACCAGAGGACCTGAAGGAAACCCACCAATCTCAGAGAGAACATACAAACTCTATGCCCATATCCTCAGGTGCGGAGGGGCAACAATGCTACCCACTAATCTACCGGCATGTTTTCTGAGCAAGTCATTATATAAAAAAAAGGAGATCCATTGAATAAATTAATTCATTTAAGATTAATTCAACCGAAAATACTGGCTGGATTCCAGATGTCTCTCGGATCCCTATATACAGTAAGTGCACTATGTTTATTACTGTGAATACTGATTTCAACAGCCAATAGGAAGCTGTTTGTGATTAATCCTTTGATCTTCCAGGTATTTCCACTGAAAAGCCAAGAGGATACATTCTCCTTCCTTCACTGTTCCCACCCCCATGATTTGGTCCCTGTTGGTCACCTGTTGTCCTCAATTCAATCCGATCATGTCTTCCATTCTTAATTGCTACATGCATCCAAATGTCCTTAAGTTTTGACCCCCAAGCATTTCTGATTAGAAATTATCGAACTTTAGCTGAGGCGGCATATTGGCTTAGTGGTTATCACTGTTGCCTTGCACCTCCAGATCCTGGGTTTAAGTCACACGTCGGGTCTGTGTGCATGGTCTTTGCATCCCGTGCTTGGTGGGTTCCCTCTGGGTTTCCTCCCACAGTCCAAAGACATGCAGATTAAGCTAATTGGCGTTTCCAAATCGGCTGTAAACGGTCGTCTGGAGAAGGAAATGGCAACTCATCCTTGCCAAGAAAACCTCAAGGACAGCATCTAGGAAGGCCTGGTGTGCTATGATCCGAGAAGTTACAAAGAGTTGGACACGACTAAACAAAAAACACAAACTTTAGCTAACGGCCTCTCATTGCATGCTACAGTGCTGCAATACACACAACAAGGCTCTTTTTTTTTTTATGTGATCAGCACGTCTCCTAGGACTGACTCAGTGGGACATTTACCCATTAATCTGTGCTATTTCATACTAATACTGTATGTATTTGTGATGCTGTGTCAAACACTATTAACATTATTTCTCCCTCTCTTTTTCTTGCCTATGCATACGATCACTAAAACACACTTTTCCCAGATCTTTAATGAATCCTGAGCGCATCCCGGCCAAGGCTGCACCACTCCTACGCTCAGATCTTTTTAAAGTGATGCCTAGTTATAATTTATCAAGTAAATATTTTAGAACAGTACGCAAGCAGATACAACATGATATTTATTTTCTCGCATTTTGATGACGTATCAAATCACCATATCAACAATTCTACACTATTTTTATCCATAGCCGTGCAACTCACTGTGTGAGTGGTTACTATAGAAACGATAACCTAACAAAACAAGCATGTTCATGTAAACCTTGCGGCTTGAACTGTTTTCAGGAAGAATAAGAATAAAAACAGCCCCTTCTGGTCAGTCAGAATCAAGCGTTCTGCAAAGGCTGATGCTGCTGTAGGTTGTGCAATTGCTGTTTTTTTTTAAAATATATATATATTTAACATCTTGTGTAAAAGGCAGAACATGACCTTACGGAGTGTAACTAGAAACGGAATTATGAAATTGTTTTGAGTACAGAGAAGACGTTTGGGACGCAGCATTCGTTCGGCATGAAAAACCCGCTTTCAAAATGTTCCAAAATGACACGGAGGGGGGTGAAAGCATACGTAATGTTCTTTCTCCTCCTGCCACAAGGAGAAAGGTTTTCTGTAGTCTCCTTTTTTTTTTATTCCCATGAGCAGCATTCGAGAAGAATGTCTCATAAAATTGCTGTAATTCTGTAGCCCAGCTTCACCACGTTGCTGCTGTCGGGCCCTTGAGCAAGGCCCTTAACCTTGTCGGCTCCAGGAGCACTGACCCTTAGTTTTGACCTCAGCCTCCTTACAATCCTGGGATATGTGAAGAACAAAGTGACTTGACATGAAAAACCATTATAACCATCTAAAACTTGATACAAAATGATGGAAAGAACTCAACAAACCCTTTTTAATTCTAGGAGTGTAGTGTTAATTAAGCTTTAAAAAATACACAGTTGACACGCTTCACGAAAACCTCTCTCTGACAATTGCTTATGCGTTTCAACTTGATTCGAAACACCCGCAATAATGCCAAATTATCAAAACAATCCAAAACAATGTTGTCAAGGACTTTGTTGACTCCAGCTTTCCAAGCGCATACCAATACGTTCTGCATCTTTTCAATAGCAGCCCTGACAGCCCTGTTGCGTAACCAAAGTGTCTTATATTAAGGTAGAAAAAAAAAAAGGAGAGAGAGGGAGAAAAAAAAAGGGGGAAAACTAAGATGCACTACGATTACAATTACACCCTTTCTTTCATGAGGGACTGGAAGGGCCTTTGATGTGTTATCTCATGTTGGAGGCCTGGCTATTGTGGTTTATCTCCTTTGTGGTTGATGTTGGAGTGTCATGGTGGAGTCACAGGCCAGACCAGGTGGCAAAGATAATGCTTCCCAATGCAGGAAGAAAAAAAAGGTCAGTAAAGAATGTTCTTATCTTTAGCAAACTTCCTAAAAGGCAACAAACACCAAGTTACTGTACACACCAGTGTTTTCACGTTACCAAAATCTGCGTTTCAATACAATACTAAAAAGTGTTGTTTTTTTTTTTTTTTTTACTTTTTAATACCTTAGAGATCCCATTAGCGGATATTTACTCAAAAAAATATCCTGACTATGCGTATAATACCTGTAATAAATTGCAAACGTATATACCCACTGCAATTCCAAATTTTTATGCCATTAATTGCGCCGCTGTAATGACGGCCTAATGACTTTGTGAGACACCGCACCTAGAAAATATTTTGATGAGGCTGATTAGACACACCGTAATCTAGGACTAATAAAATAAAGTACATCTGGTATCCACACTGCGTTCTAAGGCTGCAGTATGTTGGATATCTCGCGATGCAGATGACTTTGATCTTTATAGAATCTTACACAGTCGCCCAGGTTATGCACTTTTTAGACGCTTCCTTACTGACTGCATTAATATAAAATATGTTCGTGATCGGATTCAGCGGATTTTAAACAGGAGAAAATGAAAACGTATACTCTGTTGTACTTCTTTCCACTCCTGAGTAACTTTTCTGGTCTTTATTTCTTCAGAAATAGAATGTACAGTAAACAACCAAGTATTAATCCCAGCTTTGATGCCGACTCTACCCATGTCTCACTTTACAAACTCAGACAGGATTTTTCCCGCTACATCACACAGATTGTTACTGCGGTCAGAAAATGTTCAAAATGCTGATACAGTAACTCGTTTCCAAACTTGTAGTACCAGTATACCATGAGACACTAGTACACATAGGCTTGCATTCAAGCACATCCATGTTCAAACATACAGCATACTGTACAAAGCTTTCTACAATATCAGCAGAATGACACTTAAGCAATTCCCGTCTAAATATGAGAACTCTAAACAAGTCGAGCAGAACAAACGAATCAAATCTACTGTATAAACATGCTTGAATGTGGATTGTGGACTATTTGATAACTAATGCTTTGTTGACTCAACTTTATCAGAAATATTATTTACTTTCCAGACTTTTCAAAAACTCCGCAAGACTTAAAGCACTCACACATTTGTGAGGCGTTCGAGTCAAAAAGGGACTTTTGATTGTGCAGAATAACAACACCGGTATGAGAGTGAAAAACTGGCTTTATTTCTCTGCTACACTAATGCACTTATCCCAGCGTTTCACTAGTGCTTGGATACCATCAAAGGAGAAAGTTGTCTTGGCACGCCGAAACCATGATCCAACTGTCTGCTTCATGTTTGCTTCTATGCTGGCCTCCCAGGAACTCCTTTAATGGCCCAAACAGGTGGAAATGACTTTAAACGAGGTCAGGACTGTACAGGAGATGCGTCAATAACTCCCAGCTGAGTTCCTGTAATTTGCAAATAGTGTTCTTGAATAATTGTGTATTCGGTTCCCATAGACAGATGCGTCTCTTCTGAAAGTTTGCAACAAGTTGTCCATCGAGTTTTAAGGATCAGGCGCTCATCGATCTGTTTTGCGTCTTCATTCATGAGAAATTTCATCATAAGTCCCGGTTTGACTTGAACGCCCTTCCTACAATTGAATACGATGCTCAATATGATTAACAGTCCAACTGTATATAATCAAGTCTTGCAATCCATAAAAAATCTGTCAATCACAATTTCGTCTGGTCAAACATTTATACAGAAAGTATTCAAAACATTTGTTTGATGAGATGAACAAAAACACCCCGATCTATTCAAAAGAACCGCAGGGAGAAACGAGTGCTTCTTATGTAACAAAACATGGGAACCTCAGGTCTATAAACTCTAAATGTGATTTCAAACTGAAGCATCATTCCTGCTTCTGTTTAATGCATGCATGCTGTAAATGCAGTTTCTAAAGTTTTTCATGCAAAAGGTACAAAAAGCATTTGATGAATCAGCTCTACATTTGGTTCCACCGAAAGACTGACATAACAACAGAAGGCGGATACTGGAAATAATAATAATGACGAGGTAGCCAAGTCAAGTTTCAAACAGAAGGTTCGGGATTTTTAAGTTCTGATGAATCAGTCGTGGCATTAAATAGACTTAAATGACTTTTTTTTTACTCATATCAAAAAAACTTGTACTGGTCCTGCCTCAAGAGTTAGGATCAAAAGCGATTACCAATGGGAGAAGTATTTTCATACGCCACATGGTCACAAACAACCCACAGACTAGCCAGAGTAGATCACAATTACACACACCTCACACTGTGATAGCTGAGCCTCAACTCAAGAATGTGCAGAATTCTCAAAGGGTTTGTTGTTGAGGAGTAACCAAGTGTTGGGCATCATGTGTAATTACTTTCTGTCTTCTAGCTGTTTTTTTTTTTTCTTTTGAATTAGGACCAGAATAATCATACAGAACAAGCTAAACTCACCACCAACAAGGTCGACAAGCATGCCTCCGCCCCAACAAGTCTAGTCCTGCTTGTTACTAATGTGTGTGCCAGGAATGGCCATAAAATATACCTCAAATGTGAAGGAAGGAAAAAATTCTGACATTTGACCTTGCTGTGACCTTGATCCTTTTTAAATCAGTTCCAATATCTAGTCAGTTGTAACAATGCTATTTCCAAATCAATTACCACCCACTTGTTCTTGACATAGCGTGCCAATGAGAATCTTGAATATTTGCTGGATACATAGACGACACACGAATAGACCACTTGGCAAATATCACAGCCATGTGAGTTCAGGGACCTGAATGTATAAGTAGTAGCGTTGTATGACGAAAAGGAAGGAAGCTATTTGAGGCAAAAGGTTTCACACATTTGACCGTGCTGTGAATTTGAACCTGTGACAACAATATGCTGATTACGACGATAACTCGATTTAAACCCAACACACATGAGATCGACAATCGCGGACAGAAACTGTAATTCATTCTTGCGGCATGGACATGATCGGGTGTCCCGGTGCTGCCACTAGGAATCATGATTACTGAAACTCTCAGACAGACAGAAAGCATAATGTCTCCATCATGGAGTTAGTGGAGACAAAAAATGTGAGTTCTACCTCATTCAAGAGCTATGAAGACATGATGTCAGACTCCATCCTTATTTCATCCTGGACAAAAATTTAACCAGGGAATGAAGACACGCACTGTAACTAGCAATCCTTTGTCATATACAGTATTATCCATTTCTTCATATTTGGTCCACAGAGCCAGACTTTCTTGTATGTTCTTTTTAATGTAACCTTGAGGAATAGTTCTCCAGGATTACTGGACCAGTGAGAAACAGGTGCAGATGATGACAGATGATCAGGCCGGGTGATTAGTATACTGGTGATGCTGACTGGTTAGAACAACTGCGCCGCTCTAATGAAGGCCTAATGACTTTGTGAGACACCGCACCTAGAAAATATTTTAATGAGGCTGATTAGACACACTGTAATCTAGGACTAATAAAATAAAGTACATCTGGGATCCACACTGCATTCTAAGGCTGCAGTATGTTGGATATCTCGCGATGCAGACGACTTTGATCTTTATAGAATCTTACACAGTCGCCCAGGTTATGCACTTTTTAGACGCTTCCTTGCGACCGACTGCATTAATATATGGCATGTTCGTGATCGAACAGACGAGAGGGGAAATGAGGTTTACCTGCTGAGGTTGTTCAATAAACAATCAATTTTTAAATGATACCTTTAGACACTTTGCAGCCTGTTGCAGTAAAACGTTTGTTTCCATTTGTTTAATTGAATTTAATTTGATCAGTTAATTAAATTTATTATAAAGAAATAAGGGGTGGATAAAGACTTTTGCACAAATCTGTCCCAAACAAATGTTGTTGCTGTGGACGGCTTTACAGGGTAAAAAGAAATAGTAAAAATTAGTCCTTACAGCATTGCTTTGATTGAGTTATAATGTTAGATCTCTAGATTTTTTTTTACATATATACTGTACTGTATATATTTGAATGTGTGATGAGTGTATGAGTAATAGAAGAAGAAAAAAAAATCAACTGTATAAACTAATGACTGAAACTGAAAAGAGCTAAACTAGTAACAAGCACACCCGATCATTATTCCTCATAAATCCCCAAACAATCCTTTTTTAGTCATGCATTTGGGTGGTTTATCATGCAGGGGAAAAAAAAAAAAAACAGAACAAAACAAAACAAAATGAACTTCACACACTCTTGAAGAGTTTAAAAAGACCACACTGACGAAACTGTTGCTTTTAACCCGCTTAATGTAATAACCCTCACGCTGTCAGTAATAATATTTGTGAAATAAGACTACATCGGCTTTGCAAAGTAACGCTAAGCTCAGGTATAACTCTGACACTGCTTCTGGCGCTGCAAACTAAACTGAACGGGCAAAAAGTCCAGGGTTTCATCACTGCTTAGAAGAGTTAAATTCATTCGGATGATGTTCACGGGCGAGTTCCAGCTGAACTTTTATATATATTCTCGAGGGACATTTAATCTTGTTGTCAAGCCTGATGGAATATCGACAAGGATTATGCAAGTGTTAAGTCAAAGTCGAAAGAAAAAAAGAAAAAGTGAATAGATCTTTTTCAGATAATGCAATAATACAGTTAAGTCAATTTTAGAAAATAGAACATTATTGCGTCTTTATATATATATATTTATGCGCAAGGCATGTTCAAGTCAAACTGGGACTTTTGACGCCTGCCTCCCAGGAACTCCTTTAATTGTGGAAATGGATTGGACCGAGGTCAGGACTGTACAGTGGTAAATGTACTGTGGTAATGACTCCCAGCCGAGTCCCTGTAATGTCCAAGTGGTATTTGTGAATGCTTAAAGTCTTCTGTAAACGTCAACCGGTTTTACACCTTTATTCAAGAGGAAGTTCAATGGTTTCAAAGTCCCGGTTTGACTTGAACACCACTCGACATCACTTTTAAATGTCTGTTTAAAAACAAAAAATCGTGTGTGTGAAAATCTCAAGTCTACTTGTTTAATCATAGAATTATGGTTAAACACTGAGTAGACAGTATGTTCCCATACTTATTATTGTCAATAAGAAGTAACAAAAAACAATTACTAAAAAAAAAAATAATAATTCTCCAGATGTGCACAACAGACATCCAGTAATTATTTATTCAACACTTCCTAAGCTTTTTCACTGGTGTTACAGTTGACACAGGATTCTTTTGGGTTCAGTGAACATCTATAATCCTCCCTGACCATAAAGCAAACATATATACATTTTACATGATGTTAAGTGAGAAGCATGAAGTAATTTCAACCATCATTCAGGTCCTTAACACTGCCCTTCTGCTAGATCTGTCTCTCCGGCTATATGCTTAAAGTATTTCCTCTGTAGATGATATCAAATTGCCATATCCTGTAAACATTAAACATCTTACACTTAAGCAATGTGGACCAACAGCAAAGGCGTGTCTACAGTGACAGTAAGTGACAGTATTTAAAAACAAAAACAAAGCTACTCTACTTGATTCGCTCATACCAGTGCCACTCCTATGAACATACCACTACCTTATCAGGCTCAGTGATAGCTTTCTCTAGAATCTCTATCCTGAAGCTGATGGAACAAAAATAAGACTCCGTGTTGAGACACATTTCACAAAAACAGACACAGATCTGGCAAAACTAAGGGCATGTGCGCTGATAGAATCGGAATGATTTTATTCACCTCAAGTAGTGGGAATTTTGCAATACGAGCATCGCAAGAACCAAGAATCTTAATATCCAAACACTTGAAAAGAAATAAGTCAGTGGGTTTTAAATAGTTACTAAATCACAGGCTGTCCCAAAATTATCCATACAGTACATAGAGGAGATACGCGCTCTACCAGTCAAAAGTTTGGACACATCTTAGAATCTCATGGTCTTTCCTGATTTTTGTCTCTTTCTACTTTGTACAACAATGCTGAAGGCATCCAACATATGCAATAATCCCCCCTGAACAGTTGATATTGAGATGTGTCTGCTACTTATGCTCTGGAAAACATTCATAACAGCTCTAATCTAAGGTCATTTCTGAGGTGGTGACTCTAAATAAAATTCTCCACTGCAGCAGAGGTAAGTTTTGGTCTTGCTTTCCTGGGATGGCCTCCATGAGAGCCAGTTTCATCATGGTGCTTGATGGGTTTTGCAAATCACTTGACGATTCTGTTCTTGCAAGAACTATTCCAGAACAGCTGACCTTCGTGTCTTGAAATAACAACTGACTGTTGTTTTTGAAGTTGTTAAAAATGACCTAATGCCATATGTGTTATTTCATAGTTTTGAAATCTGCAGTATTGTTCCAGAATGTAGAAAACAAATCAGTGTCCAAACTTTTAACTGGTAGTGTATATTACAGCAGAAGACTTCATTGCGAGTGGGAGAGATGACTGTGTGTTTTTCCATCCATCCATCTATCCATCCATCTAGGAACCTCTGTTGTCCAACGAGGGCGCATGGAGGCCAATGGTAATTACCACTGTATTTATTCCTATTCACATGCACATTCACACACTACAGGAACGCCAATTAGCCTAATCTGCATGTCTTTGGAATGTGGGAGGAAACCGGAGTAGCCGGAGGAAACCCTCCAGACACGGGGAAAACATGCAAACTCCATGCAGACCCCTACGCGGGAATTGAACCTGGAGGTGTGAAACAACTACCATTTTTCCATTTACAGCATATATAATAATTTAGAGAATACTTTGTATAAAAAAAAAGTTTTTTCCTAATAATAATAATAATAATAACAATAATGTTCGTTCCCCTTGTGAATGAAGACTTTTGGGATTTCCTGCAGTACACGATGACGTCACATAATGTGATTTAACGTGTGTGTAACTGAAACTTCTTTTTTTTTTTTTTAGCAAACACTGATAAAGATATATATTTTTTGTAAATTCAAAGTTTATTAGACTCATTCATCATCGATACAGTTTACCATGTACATTATAAGATGAGGTATGCCCTGGATGGGCTGCTAATCCATCGTAGTACACCCTCACACACACACACTCACATATCCACACACACTGCCAGTTCGCCTAATTTGCATGTCTTTGGAATGGGGGAGAGGAAACCGGAGTACCTGGAGGAAACCCACCAAGAACAGGGAGAACATAGAAACTCCATGCACACAGACCTGAGGCGGGAATCGAACCTGGACCCTGGAGGTGCGAGACACCGGTGCTAAACCACTACGCTTACCATAGAAAATTTTAGAGTATATATACACATATATATACACACAATCATATAAATAAATAAATAAAATACTACATTTCCTTGTGTGTGGGATCTCCTGCAGCACAAGATGATGTCACCATGTGATGTAAGTGCAGCTTAAACTTCCTTTTATTTTTAGCAAACGCAGATAAAGTGACTGAAATGATTTTTTTGGTTAATTTTTAAATCAGTTTTAAAACTATTTTCACTTGTGTAAATCCTCTCCAGCAGCTGTGGTAACTTCACCCCCGTGTGTTTCCTCTCTGACTGAGGAGTTTGTTCTGGTGCAGCACCACATCTCCCCTCTCACTCTGCCGCTTTCACAGATTTCTATAAACAGTAACGCTGTGAAAGTATCCAGCGATGTATTTGCATTTATTTAGCTTATTTACGTAAGTTTAAAAAAAAAAAAAAAAAAAGAACCAGAAGAAAGAGAGAAAGAGGGATAAACTTAAAACAGAAGCTCTTTTGTTTACAGCTGTGTTTAAGTGGACGGGAACAGACAGAGAGAGAGATAGAGAGAGAGACAGAGACAGAGACAGACAGAGAGAGAGAGAGAGAGATAGAGAGAGATAGAGAGAGAATATACTCACGAGATACGAGATGCGCCTGTCGACGAAAACCGAGTCTCCCATGTCTACAAATCCACATAGAAGACGAAAAAAAAAAGAAAAAGGAAGAGGGGAAAAAACTACAAAAACAAATATAGATTTATATTCGTCTATCAATCAATCAGTTGGGTGAAACTCCGGTTGGTTTGCGATTTCTGGCATCAGTGAGGATTAAACGCGCTCAGGTGCGGCAGAAAGTCTGGAGACGCGCGTCAGGGAACCGAGAGCGAGCAGAACCGAGGAGGCTGCAGCCGCTCATCCATGGTAACGGTCAGATCGCAAAATAATAATAATTAAAAATAATAATTAATAATAATATATATATTTTTTTTTTTTAAAGAAGAAGAATGAGAGATCTCCCTGTTTAGGCGGACTAGTCCTGAGTCTTGTCTCGTGCTCTGCTGCACTCCGGCGATGCTGAGCTGAAGTTACTCAGCGCAGAGGAAGCACGAGAGGCGGAGCTCATCACGCACGCACACGCGCGCGCACACACATGAAAAACACACACGCGCTCATCCAACCTGCTGACGAGCTCATTTCGTTTCGTGCACACGAACGGGGGAAAGAAAATGTTAAAAAAAAAAAAAAAAAACTCGTTCTAAACTCTCAAGCTTTCACAAGAGTCTGGTGGTTCATGTGATTTCTTACAAAAGCAAGAAATGACTCGAACCTGACTCAGAGAGAACTGCTGCTGGTTCGGTTGCGACTCCGATCCGTCTCTGTGCATGTCGCCTCATCCAGAGCGACTTATTCTACTCATTATACTCTACATCCGAGGATTAAAGGCCTTGTGACTTGGTGGAGCAGAGGGTTTCGAACCCGGGTCCTTCCGAAACGTACCGTACGGTAGCACAATGCCTTAACGACTGAGGTCGTTCATTAGTTTAGTTCGCTCTTACTTCACTTAATTAGTGAGCCACCTTGCATGTGCGACCCAATTCATGCATGCTTGGGTTTCCTTTCCTCCAGACGAGAACTTCCTCCACACTCTCCTACCAAAGACGTGCACAGGGGAGGTGGTGGCCCTTAACCCTGTCTGCTCCAATGGTGCCGTATAACGTCTGACCCTGCGCTCTGACCCTAACTTACTAGCAAAGAAAAAAAGGCTCAACCTAATTAAGTAACCTAATTATAGGCTGATTGGCAGTTCCATCTCACCCTGAGAGCATGATTTCAAGTGTGAAAACCTGACTCATGCTGTTGCCTGGCACCTCCAGAGTCAGGGGTTTGAATCTCAACTCCGGTTTGTGTGTAGAACTCCCTCAACACTCTTCAACTAAACTCTCCAACTCGGAGCAGAAGGTTGGTGGTTCGAACCCCTCCACCTGGTTGCCGCTTGATCAAGGCCCTTAACACTGTCTGATCCAGGGGGCCGTCAAACGTTTTACCCGGAACTCTGACCCCAGCCGACTAACAAAGCTGGAATATGCATAAAATAAAGAATTTCACTGTGCAGTAATGTATGTGTGACGAATAAAGCCGAAACTTAATTCATTTACTAATTAAGTTCATTGTAGGCTTTGTGTAAAAACCTGACTTATGCTGTTGCCTGCAAGCTTCAAGATTAGAGGTTTGAATCTCAACTCTTTCTGCATCTTCTCCCCCATAGAGCACATGCCTTTCTTTCTTTTAGGCAGGAACTTCCTCCACACTTTCCCTTCAAAGGCATGCATTGTAGGCTGATTGGCATTTCATGATTACCCAGTAGAATGACTTCATGAGTGAAAACCTGACTCATGCTGTTGCCTGGCACTTCCATGGTTAAGGGTTTGAATCTTAACTCCGGTCGGTCCATGGTGTTTGCACACTCCCATGCATGTATGCCTTGAGTTTCCTTTCCTTTAGGTGGGAACTTCCTCCAAACTCTCCCTCCTAAGACATGCATTGTAGGCTGATTGACATTTCCAGATTACCCAGAGAGCATGACTTCATGTGTGAGCAGGTCAGCACCCCATCCAGTGTCTTGTGCCATGAGTTCACTGGGATAACCTCCAGGCGCTCCCTGCGACCCTACGCAGGATAAGAAGGATGGAAAGAAAAATAATGCATGTATGACTGTAGGCCGTGTGTGTGTGTGTGCTATCTAACCGTCACTGGAAACGGACCACCATCATTAAAGAACATGTGGATGGCCGACATTCCTAAATGTTGGTGCTATTTTGTTGATTTGTGCTATTTTGAGACCCACTGTGGTCAACATGTACATCAGTTTTCTTAGGAGGAAAAAGTAAACAAACAATCTTCAATGAAAAAAAGATAACGACTTCAGGATTCAGGATAGCTCCTTAAAATAAACTAACTGGAAATCCATTGTAGATGTGGATTAAAGCTCTGCCGCATCACTGTCTTTATCAGAATATGGAATTATTTTATTTTCGAAATCGTCCATGCGTTTAAGCTACAAAGAGCAGAAAATACTTGGGTGCATCCATGCTCATCCATGTGTAAGCGACAAGCTAGCCAGTTGACAGTGATCGAATGATGAACTGTACTATATATTTTGATTCTCAAAACAGTAAGCTATATGGTCAGTGTTACAGAGTTAACAAGTATATTCTACACCGATCAGCCATGCAGGTACCTTTACAATGCAAACCATTAAGCCCGGTGTTGTGTAGGTTCCCCTTGTGCCACCTGGGCAGCTCTGGAACCTCGGGCCATGACTCCATAAGCTCTCTGGAGGCGTGGACTTGTTTGTCCGGTTTATTACATGGATGCTCAATGAGATTCATAGAAAATCTGTATTTTGTTTCATCTTAGGCAAATACTTGAATGCTCATTGTAATGCATTTAAAATGAAAAAGTCCTACGTTTACTGTTCATGCTGCTGTTTTTCCTAATAGGAGGTCGGACGAATTTTAGTTGATTGCAGACACAAAGCACTGCTGCGTTACTCTCTTAAGGAGAGATAAAGCTTGAACTAAATCACACGTGTGACCGTGAGCAGTCAAATGGCAGGCATTGTGGGTGATGTAGGAAACTGATAACCAAAGTGAAAATAGACTGCTATTGCTATAGAATGCAATGATAAGTTTAAGAAAAAGTAAATTAATTACAAAATAAATAAATAAAACACCAATGAAGAAGACACTTTCTTCATAAAGATGAATGAAGATTTCTTTAAACTGACGTGCACATTGTTAAGAAATGCTATTTTCTTGTCAGCCCATGTCAGTGCCTACACTAGTTTACAAAGTGTTTTTCTCTTTTTCATAGAGCTTTTAATAGAACACAAGGTAGGGGGTGAGAGAGAAAGTGAAGTGTATGTGCATGCATGTGTGTGTGCGTGCGTGCGTGCGTGTGTGTGTGTGTGTGAGTAAGAAAGAGGGGGGGGAGGAAATGTACTAATTTCCCTCTAACTTCCGTGACTCAACAACTCCTGAAACACTCTCTAGAAAGACGTAAATGCCTCATTGTATGCAGGAGATATTTTTATTATTAGAAAAAAAAAAAAATTGGATAAAAACCTGAGATTTTTATAAAACAACACTACTTTCACCAACATTTAAACTGAAAGAACTTTAAAAAATCCACAAAAGTCTGATTAAATTGAATGAATGATTTGTTGATATAGTGTAAAATAAGGCTGCAATGATTTGAAAAAAAAGAAAAAGAGTAAAACGATTATTTCAACACATATAGCGATTGTGATTTCAACTGCAATATTTAACTATTAAATGTACCATTTTGTATTCAAACCATATTGATCTGGGCTAACAGCAAATTACTGAAATTCTAAAAGTATAAAAAAAATGACTACATAAATTCCCGATTATGCGTATATATCCTGTAATAAAAGGTCAACGTTTTTACGATTAAATAATTGCACTGGTCTGTATCGTGATTTAGATTTTTACGCGATTAATTGTGCAGCACTAGTGTAAAATCAAAAGTCGTGTTTCATAAATATTCTTTCCCTTTCTCATCCATAGCAGGAAACTCCACTCCTGATTGTAGTCTATGAAATTAGGAACTTTATGAATTTTTGGACTTGCCTTATACTTATTTAAGGCGGCACAGTGGTGTAGTGGTTAGCACTGTCGCCTCGCACCTCCATGGTCCAGGTTCGATTCCCACCTCAGGACTGTGTGCATGGAGTTTGCATGTTCTTCCCCGTGCTTGGTGGGTTTCCTCCGGGTACTCCGGTTTCCCCCGCAGTCCAAAGACATGCAGATTAGACTAACTGGCATTCCCAAAGTACCTATGGTGTGTGAATGAGGGTGTGTGTGCCCCACAATGGATTGTCCAGGGTGTACTGTACCCCACCTTGTGCCTCAAGTCTCCTGGAATAGGCTTCAGGAACCAATTGTTTTGTTCCGATTTTAAATGAAAAGTGTGTTTCTTTTTTTTTTTTTTTTTTTTTTTTAATTACTCAATATTCCCACCCTTAACAATTATTTCTGAAATAAAAATATTTTTCATCGTTGCGTTCTTGTCATACTATTAGGACATCATTTTGCACGTGTAATTACGCTGGCATCCGCAGTCGCCCAGTGAGAGTGGCTCACTGTTGAAGAAGCTCTCTTCTGAAGCACTCCTCTGTTTGTGCAACTCGGCTGGAGGGTTTAGCAATCTGGACAGCGTTACCGGTGGACACAAGGCTTCTAATAAAACCCTCCTTGGAGTTCACAGAGTTTCCAGATTCATATGTGTGTAAGTTAATACAAAACATTCGCTTCGCTTTAGTGAGGTTTATGTTCTTACAAATCCGGGCCAGGTTAAAGTAAAACGATATTAAGAGTGATTAAATTACGTGATATACAGCATACATATTTTAGCTGCACATAAAGAACTGAGACTTAATTTATAAAATATCCAGCAGTTATAGTAGGTACGGTAGGCCTGAGCAAACCTTGACCACAAAGGCGTTACGAGATGTTTCCCAATCCTCCTGTCACTGATAATAAAAACAAAACATTGTGGTTTACAACTGGGGCGTTACCCATGCACACAAATTTGTTCAAGTTCCCTTTGCGAGACCATGTGTAAGATGATGCTCCTACCAATTAACTGTAATTATAATTATTATAGGACTAAGCAAAAAAATCAGCTTCTGAGCAGATACCACTTTCTATTCCTCTGTTGTGCAAATTTAAATTTCAGGCATGGATTTGGTTAGTAGAGGCTGGTCCTACATGAGTGTGACAGGAGGAGGCCGCTGTCTCCTAAAATGGAGCTCAGGCGGCTGAGCCGAGTGACCGTATCTGACACAAACCCCTCAGCTCCTGGCTTGTGTATATACAGTTGGGAAAGAACTTTTCCAAAGCGCCAGATGTGCCGCATCACAGCGCGGCCACTTATCTCGGGCGTACGAACACAGCCGCTTACCAGCAGTGATGGAGAATACGGGCCATAAATTACGAACGAGGAGGAGAAGAAGTGCAAATGTTTGGGAAGAGCTGGAATGATACGGGTTTCACTGAGGAGTTTTGGAAACGTTTATTTAGTCATGTTACTCTTGCCCCATCTCCTTGGTATTGGAACGTTCAACCACAAGGAGTGTTGAAGTCAAAACAGAACACAGTTATGAGGGGTTTATTTCTCTATATAATCCTCTGCTACACTGATGCACTCATCCCAGAGTTTCACTAGTGCATGGATACCATCAAGGTAGAAAGTTTTCTCAGTACGCCGGAGCCATGATCAGACTGCCTGCTTCAACACTGGCCTCCCAAGAGCTCCTTAAATGACACAAACGTAGAAATGGCTTGGAGAGAGTTCATGACCGTACAGGTGATGTGGCAATAATTTTACTAAATTTAGGAATTTATTTCTAGAAAGCAATAAAAGAAGAAATTTTCTATTTCAATTTTGGTAGCATTTAACTAGAAATAAGCTTAATAATCATAGATTTGGCTAGACTCAACAATATTTCATCAGTACGGGTTTGACAAAACAGCTGGTGCCCTAATAACATTTGAAAGAAATTTAATATCTAGTGGTTAAAAATTCCCCAAATCAAGTGTGACATACTTTCAAACTATTTAATCAGGTCTCAGCCTCAGATGGATGAGTTCGACAAGATATGCAAAACATCCGTTACTCGACTAACAAAAGTCTAAGTCTTTAATAGTTCTTCTATAATGCTAATTTAAAATTGGTGATGGAACAAGATATAACAAGATGTTTTCTGACCGGTCAGGAGAAAAGTCTGTTTTCACTGGTAAAGCCATCTTTCTGTGATCCATCTATGTTAAATGTGGAAATGGTCTAAACGTAGAACGTAGTTCATGACCATACGGGTGATGTGGCAATAACTCCCAAGTTCCTGTAATGCGCAAGTGATGTTCGTGACTGATTGTGTGTACAGTTCCCACAGACAGAGGAGTCTCTTCTGCAAGCTGGTGACAAGTTATACGTTGATTTTCAAGGAACAGACGTTCCACCCGCTCGAAGTTCATGGGAACGACTGGAATGAGCTTCGAGCCACCGCGGCCGAGATTGTCATTCATGGACATCCGACCTTCTTTAAAACGTTTGCGCTGTTCAGATGTTTTACTGTGGATAAATAAGAGTCTCATCAACGTATTGTGATGGATATCTTCTGTAAATGTCACTCAGTTTTACACCTTTATTTATGAGAAATTGCATCACAAGTCCTGGTTTGATTCCATTGTAGTGAATAATTTCTAGTTACTTCACAGTACATAATAATAATAATAATTCCTAGTTACTGTGTGGTTTCTCACTCATTAATTCATTCTCTATACCAGGATCACAGGAAGCCTGCAGCCTATCCCAGGAGAATTAGGGCACTAGCTGGGGTTCACCATGGACATATTTTGTTATACTATAGTATACTCTTTAAAAAAAAAAAAAAAGTTAAATGACTGTTATCACAACGTCACTGGCTCTATATTACAGCGCTAAATCATGCTGCTGTACTGAATGTCAGGATAGCTGTGGTTACCTGTAACTACCTACAGATGAATCAGAGCAGTGCTGATATTCAGTACAACAGCACTCTTGCCTTAAACAAAACCTGTAATCTGAATTACAGCTATGATGATAAAAAGGAGTTTTAATCCGTCCTTAGCCAGATTCAAAACTCATGACATTACTATAACTGTCACTCTCTCGTGATTGGGTTATGTGGTGGTGTGTATTGTAAATGTTAGCGCCCTATTGGCTGTTTTGTTGTGGTTGGCTAAAGAAACTTGTGTCTTTGATCTAAATCCCACTTGTAAATAACTTAATTCCATTCTTTTTTCCATCAAGGGAATGACTCTTTTTTTTTCTTTCTTCATTGAGCTAAGCGTTTCCTGCGATACCACAGCCATGGCCAAACCATGAATAATAAAACTCCAGCCAAAGCAGATTGAGACAAAACCAAAAAATCAAGCCTTGCCCAAATACTGTTTTACTTTTTTTTTTTTTTTTTACTCCATCTGCTTTCCCTCTCCTTAAAATGTGGAGGTGCTTTAGGAACTAGTACGATTAAAGGAAACAAAGACAAATTTGCGGGATGAGAGGAGCAAGAGAAAAGCACTCTGAGACAGTGCAGTAGGAGCACAGAATGGCTAAAGGCTGATCTCAGCGCTGGGGAATGTGCTCGGCCGTTTCTTGTTGGGTAAAAGGGGGAAAACGCGTTTTATTGCACAGGCCTGAACCTGACATCCTTGAGGCTGAGGCGATCAGACTGTTGTCCTTGGCAAAGCGGGAGACCCAGAAGGGTCAAGAAGTGTCCGTTGTCAGATGTTTGTAAACAGAGACGGAACAACTACGATTGTGTATCTGAACAGCTCAAGGCAAAAAAATTCACGTTAATACATTAGAAGACCCTGAGTTTCGGTTCTTTTAATGAGAGCAGCATTTCTTCAAGAAAAACTTATTGAAACAAATAATGAATGTAATTATGGTGCTTACTGGATATTTAATGTTTTATTCACTACATTATATTTTTTCATAAGTACAAGAATTTGAATGTCCAGAGTACAGAACATGTCCACTACAAAAAATTATATCTTAGCAATCAGAAATACTGTATACATCTTGAATATACAGTGGTACCTCGGCATGCAAATTTAAATCTGTTCCAGTATTCTTAAGTTCTTAAGAAGAAATTTCGTATTGCGAACCGCATTTTCCCATAGGAAATAATGTAAATGCAGATAATCCGTTCTCGCTACACAAAAATATTTCCAATATGACCAATTTCCAACACTATAATCATATTTTTTGCATATAAAACCAATCAAAACATTTAGAAAAAAAACATTTGCTAACATTCTTTGCACCCATGATGCTTTCACAAAATCTTTAACAAAATAGCAAATTAAAAAAAAAAGTAAAAACTCTCAAATAAGTTTTGATCAGCTACCGGAAATACGCGCAACCGGATTAAAATGCTTGCATGTCGAGGAAAATCTCTTGGAAAATTTTAGTTCTTGAGGCAAAATTTGCATGGCTGGGCGCGTTCATATGCCGAGGTACCACTGTATAGTTACATTTCTTAAAATTAGATTAAACAAACAGAATATAAGCTTATTAAGCTTATTAAGCTTATTTCTAATCAAATGTTATTAAAAGTTCAAGCAAAAATTGAAAATTTTACTAAATTTAGGAATTTATTTCTAGAAAGCAATAAAAGAAGAAATTTTCTATTTCAATTTTGGTAGCATTTAACTAGAAATAAGCTTAATAATAAGATAGATTTGGCTAGACTCAAGAATATTTCATTTGCTAAGATTTTTTTAGTACGGGTTTGACAAAACAGCTGGTGCCCTAATAACATTTGAAAGAAATTTAATATCTAGTGGTTAGAAATTCCCCAAATCAAGTGTGACATACTTTCAAACTATTTAATCAGGTCTCAGCCTCAGATGGATGAGTTCAACAAGATATGCAAAACATCCGTTACTCGACTAACAAAAGTCTAAGTCTTAAATAGTTCTTCTATAATGCTATTTAAAATTGGTGATGGAACAAGATGTTTTTTTGACCGGTCAGGAGAAAAGTCTATTTTCATTGGCAAAGCCATCTTTCTGATATCCATCTATGTTAAATGTGGAAATAGCTATTAAATAGAAATTTGGGTTACATGATGACATACCCTAATCACAGTAATTACAATATAAGATTCCTCAAGGACTCAGTAGTTTATTGCAAACTTGATGTCACAAGCTGCTAATGGTAGGAGAACAGAATTTTTCAATCAATAATTTTGACCAGCTGCTTAATAGAGATCATTGCTAGTTTCAATTAAAACCTTCTTTTAAAAACTCTATTCTTGGTGCCCTGTTATGACTAAAGCTTTATACTAAATAGCAGTTATTTCACCGTTATAAAATTATAATAAAATTTTGGAATTATTTCCCTGCATCAAGCGAAGAAAACTGAAATTTAATTAAGAACTATCAAACACATTTGTAAATTTGGAAGAATAATGATTAAAAGTAAATTTCAAAATGTGGTCAGAAAAAAAAAAAAAAAAAAAAATCATGTATGATCAATGACGAAGTTGCACTGTAAAAAAACAACAGCAGAAATCACACCTGCTCGCCCTATCATCCGGAGATCGCGGGTTCGATTCCCGGGTGATGCTGTAACCTCTCGCAGCCGGAGGTCTAGAGAGAG
>JAQMYJ010000010.1:14153550-14164649 GCA_030014305.1 Clarias laeviceps | reverse complement strand
TATAAAAACTTAAGCAGCAACTTTTCCAATTTCCAATATTTATGTAATTCTCAAAACTTTTGGCCACGACTGTACATGTACATGATTTTATGTAAATTTACTTTCCCTACACTTAAAACTTTTATTAAAGGAGCATGAACAATGATGATGTGTTAAACACACTTTATTGAGGTGCCAAATGAAAGAGTGTCACCATTCATTCAGGAAGGAGAGAGTAAATGTTCACATAAAAAAAATATAAAATCAACAATGAATACACAGCACCTCGCTGCTCTGGTCTGACCGGAGTGATCGTCGTTTTGGCTCAAACTCTTTAAATCAGCTTCCAGCGGTTCAGTTTTCAGGCCATGCACACAGTCCACAGGCCCACAGGAAGGAGGAGCCGGAGTGGAACTGGCAAAGTCCACATTTGTATTTAGACTACCGGCATCATCACCACCACGCATTATTTTCATTACGGTTTGAAATTGGTTTTCTCCCTGTGCACCTTTTTTTGTGAAACGCTAGCACTAGAGTGGAGTTTGATGGCACAATGTGAAGAATGTTTAACCCAAAGTGAAATTGAAATGCTGGATGATGAAAACTCCCCAGAAACTGAAAGGGTTTTCTGTGGTAAGAGTCCCGTCATCATCTCCCAGAAAAAGAACACACACACACAACTGGTACACATCATCACACTGATGCTGAAGGAAAAAAATAATAATACAGAATTGTCCACAATGCCATCCTTCAGAATAACTAAGACCAAAGCGGGGAGAGGTGTAGTTTAAAATGTATTTTTGGTAGTGTTTGAGTAGGTGTTCCATCCTATCTTTCTCTACCTCTATTCAATCTTTTATTAAAGTTCAATGTTGAGGTTGTGGAAGTCGATATCCCTTGGCTATTAGAGTTCTGTCTAGTTACATGATTATAAACATATAATTAGTCAAAATGGGTAAGTCAACAGAAAACAATTTAAGAATTAAAAAAATGGCTAAATAGTGTTAACAAACCTAAGGAGTGGCTTAGACTCCTACTCCATCATGAAACTGGGCACTCACTCATAAGGCCAGTGCACTTTTTTGTGAGTCAGTCAGGTAAAGTGACAAAAACAATCTCATTCGGACATTTATACGCCAGAATGAATTACACTATGAGAAAACCGATGCACCAGAAAAAACACCTACTGAAATGTTTGAGTCTTTTTTGTAAATGTATATGACTGTGCCTGCATGTTTGTGCAGTGTGTATGTGTATGCATGTGTGCATGTGTGTGAGTGTTTGCACGAGCCCTCATGATGGAGGGTTATTGTATATTGCAGGAGGAGCAGCAGGGATCGTCTTTGTCTGGCTGCGCTGCGTAGTCCATCTGTCGGACGATTTCGGCAAACAGTTCATCCACCATGGTCTTGCTCTTGGCCGAGGTCTCGATAAAGGGGCAGCCCCATTCCTCTGCTAGAGCCTGACCCTCATTTACCGACACCTCCCGCTCACTCTCCAGATCCACCTTATTTCCCACCAGGATCACCGGCACCTTCTCATACCTGTGGATGAGAGGGGGGAAAAAAAGAAATTTTAAAAAATGGAGGTTAGCCGACACTACCTGTATTAAAAATATCACAACAATATTAAAACAAATACACCACAGATGAAAGGAAGGAAGTTATAAATGCTCTCTTATTGGTTTAAATCTATTTTTTTTTAAGCGAGAGAAGAATATGAAAAATATTAGCAATTTATTTAAGTGTTGGTATTACTTTCTAAAGCTATGTTTACAAGCCACATTGTTCAATTAAGTTTTTTTTTTTTGGTCAGATTAGATTTGCGTGCCATGACGATTCACATTCATAAGTAACTTTTATCTGACTCTAATGTGAACGTGTCTATCCTCCTGCCATCACAATCCAAAAGAAGGAAGAAAGCCAGACTTTAGCTGCTTTGGCTGTTTTAGCAGCTATTGCTAGCCCTTCTATGAAATCCACACACTGCAGGTGCTGGCCGTCAGCAAGCAAACCATGATTGCACAGGGTCAAAAAAATTTCTCATTCAAGTCCCATGACCACATATCGGATACATATCTGATCCAAGACAAAAGTGACTCACATCTGATCAGACGGCCCGAAAAAATCAGACCGGTGTCACATTAGGGGGAAAAAAAAAAATCAGAAATAATCTAATCGAGTCACATCAGGCTGGTAATGTGAGCATAGTCTAATTAGCTACTCCCACAAACATAGTGTTGCTGAATGATCTGAACTATGGTGACACATGAAGCGACTGTTACCCATAATTCTTTGCATTATACCACTTTATATTACAAAGAACAACTAGTCTCATGTAAACACAACAATACACAAACATAATACAGACCAAGACTAAGAGGGCTAAGGATGAACATGTACAGCTGAAAACATCCTGTACATAGAAATGCATTTTATTTTTTAATCCGAAATAAAGAAAATGAAAAACAAAGCTTTACCAAGTTTGAATCATAAAGAACACTAAAGCATGGAAACCACAAAGCTAGCGTGAAATACAGTGCAAAAGTCTTAGGCACCATATTATATGCTGTACCAATTTTGTTATATATGTTTATCATGTCTGCATAATTATGTAGAAAATCATTCAGTATTTCCACATATAACTTAAAAATTAATAAATAAATAACATTACAGAAGAAAACAAAAAACCTAATGTACGCTCCTGGGATTTGCATAAAAATAGAAAGGAGCGAGTGTGACAAAGTTAGCAGAAGAACTCATTCTCCAGCAGGATCAGTAAAACCTAACAACTGTTTTATTAGAAAACTGCACAAATCTGTGTCTAAACCTCCTGATTTTAAGTAATGAGTTTTTACTCCAGATATTGACTGCATATTTTATTGCTCTTAATAGAAGTTTCTTTTATGTAGGAATGTTTTCTTTTGCTTATGCCATATTTTTGTATGTGCCCAAGACTTTTGCACAGTACTATAAGTAAAACAGTTGTTAGGTTTTTTGTACATATGATTTTGTACAAAATTTTGCAGACATGATAAACATATATAGCAAAATTGGTACAGCATATAATATGGTGCCTAAGACTTCTGCACAGTACTGTACATGATTAAATAATTAGATACATAAATAATTTATGCAAATTTATTCAAAATTATATTACATTCAGACTTTCTATTTTAGTTATTTTCTCAGAACTTTTCTCAGCTTCTCCCTCATAGGTTGGTTTAACGGTTCGTATCTATAACCAAGATACACAGCATTGTTGATGCGTAGTTCAGCTGAATCACTTTCTCACCACAATGATCTCATGAAAAGTTCTCTTGGAAGCAGACTGAGGGCAACTTGTTCAGACGGTCAGGGACTGGTTGTTTTGGTCGGCACCCAAGCGCGATCGCTGCACGTCTCATCTGCCTAAACAAACTGCACTAAAGAGGACAACTAAATGGTGCATGTGTGAAATAGCTGCCAGATGCCTGGAAAGATATCCGTACATCACACAAAGGCAAAGTCGGGTAGATCATTAAATAAATAAATAAATTAATAGACGTAAGCTTCCTGCCTTTCGCACTCTTGTCACAGTGATGCAGAGAGAATGAGAAATCAGCAGGGCAACAGCATTAATGCTCCTCGAGGCTGTAATCTTAAGAGAAATGACTGAGGGTTTAACAGTTTGCTTTAATGGTATACTCATTTCAGATGCACAGAGCACCAGAGTGTTAACGTCTATCTCATCCTCCTCCTCAGCCTCCTGTCAGACAGAACAAACAGTATGACAACAAAATGGACTTCTCAGTTCTCATTAGGCTCTGGTTGTTCTGTATGAAATATTCATGCCATTAAGTCGTGCCCCATGCTGTGAAGAGAGTGCGCAGGCTAACACACACAGACACACTATGGCATGGCGATGTGTTGGTCAGGTCTGCGTGTTGTAAAGGGGAGCTGGGATCTCAGACTCCATCAGTGATCAGTTTAAGGAAGTGGGGAAAGTCTTGGCACTGTTAAACCATGAGCATGCTGTTTTATTATGGATTGCATTCTCCTTTTCTTGGTCATTTCCTGTTCGAGAGGAGCGTAGGAGCAGTCTCAGCATAATGTTTAGAACATGTGATGTTAGCAGAGTCTCTGCGGGATCATTCCCATTTTAATGATAAAACAGAACATTTTCTCGTGAAACCAAATGTTTCCAAATGTTTTTTTTAATAGGGGATTTTAACTCACTGACTGACTCAGTGGCATTTAAATTCACGAGTTCATCCATTAATTAAAAAACTTCAGTCATTTGTTTATCGTGGTAAAGCTGCTGGTAGATCTGGATGGAACACACCCTGGACGAGACACCAACCTACTGCATGGCACCGTTACTCAGACACAGAGTAACCTGAGCTCACGATCAAACTGTTGACTGTGGACATGTGAGCGGGCGATTTTACTTTGGTAAAGGTCCAAGAAATTCTACTTCCTGTAATGGAACCTCACAAGCCGTGTGGAAGTCTGAGTGGGGAGAATATCCAGTGAAAGACTGTGACATAAATAAAGAAAACAAAAAATAATGTTGTCTTTTCTATGGTTGCTATGGTGATGTAAATTACTTCTCGAATGTCAAATTGGACTGTGCAGTAGCAAGAGGCTTGTCTAGTCCTAGTTGACATAAATAGAAGCACTACACTACATAACGGTGAGCCAGTAATAATATATATATATATTTTTAAAATGCCACAACCCAACAGGTCCTTCACATAAAACTATCACATTCTCATGTCCTTTACAAGTGAACCTCAGCTCTGAGCACTGTGTTACTAAACCACTGAATTTATGACAGGACAGACACTCAGAGATTGCTGTGTGGGCGTGAGGGAGGTTGTGTGAAAATCAGGCCTTAGCACTAACTATTTTTACCCACACGCGCATAAAATCCTGTCCTCTCTCTCGGTTTCTCCGACATACACACACACACGCATATATATATATATATATATATATATATATATATATATATGCGCACACACACGTGCACACATATACACGTGCACACATATACACGTGCACACATACACACGTGCACACATACACACACACAGATCTGATCTTGGTTTACCCCGTTAGTAATGTGATCTCTCTCACTTTCTCATTCCTTCTGTTTCTCCGAGCCTCTTTACACAGGGTCATAACTTCTGAACAAAACAAGGATATATCACTGTGTCTCCCAGAGACAAACACACAAAAGTACAGACAGGCACGCACACACAAAAGGTATGTGTTATTGCACTGGCATTTTGGGAAGAGCACCAACAGTGCTGAAAGCAGCAGCAGTGCCTTCTGGGAAATGACACTTGTGCATTTTGAACACATACATTTCGTACATTAAAACCACCAGGAAGCCGAAGGACTTTTTTCCACAGTTGTGAAAACTGCCGTTGCGCCTGGTGATGCTACAATTAGACTGTTTAAAGCATGTATTCGATAAACTTTAGCGTCAATACTGTATCTGTCCTTGTAGCATGGCATAGTATGTTTTTGCGGTATATCATCATAAATAAATGTCACAATATTGTAAATATACCACAAGAACGTACTAATATTTAAGTAACAAACTTAGTTGGAAAAAAAAAAAAAAATTCATTAATTTTTTCAAAACTCATTCCTGGTCACAGTCATATGGATCCAAAGCCTAATGAAAGACCTGCAGGGGACACCAGTCTGCCCATACACACACCCTCTCACACACTTGTTCACATGTAGGGGTCATTTACAGTAACCCAAGGCACCGACTGGATGTTTAGGAGGAAACCAGAGAACCTGAAGGAAACCGATATAGACATAAGGAGAACATGAGACAGACAGACAATGACGTCAGATCAGGATCGGACTGTGAGACAGATTCCCAGTGTGAGAGAAAACCAGATTTATGCCGTGCAACTATAAACTGCTTGAGTCTAAGTTAGATTAGAAATATTCAAGGAATTTAACTCTGAGTGCAGAATTTAATACTTTGTTTTTCATTTAATGCCAAAGACACAAAGATGATAGATAGATTCTGGGTTCTCCAATACTAATGATTTAAAGTCGTAGCTACAGTATAATAACCTAGGTACATACAGTAGACACAGCATGTTATGATGCTTTTAAACGCCATCACACACAGCATTATAATAATTTGTGAAAAAACAATACACCTTGTATGCATTATGAATTTTGCATTCACTAATCTATTATAAGGATGTCCAGAACACATTATGCTGCACATAGTAGAGAAACAATGGCAATATACATCATAAAACCTGCCTTAATTTTTTTTATAAATAAATTATAACAGATACATAAAAAAAATCATATTACAAACTTTTTCACGTTTTTTCAGGGCTTCTATCGTACCGAACTTGGCCTTAATCAAACCTTAAAAATAATGCACTAATGAACTGGCACAGAATTTCTTTTTCCAAAGTAGGAGTTATTGTTGGTATTTAAAACACTGCTTATTTGAAACATTACTATAAACTGTAATGCTTTATAGCACACACTCATAACAGACCATTAAATATAAGTCCTTTGAGCAAGCCATCATGCCCGGTATTGTGTAGGTTCCCCTTGTGCCACCAGGGCAGCTCTGACCTCTCTGGCCACAATTGTATAGAAATCTGGTGCGTTTAGACGCAGGATGTTTGAACCTTGGCCTCTTTACCTGCTGGGCGCCAGGTTGTAGTGTACT
Source organism: Clarias laeviceps (assembly GCA_030014305.1). Taxonomy (NCBI): domain Eukaryota; kingdom Metazoa; phylum Chordata; class Actinopteri; order Siluriformes; family Clariidae; genus Clarias; species Clarias laeviceps. The sequence goes on along the minus strand of JAQMYJ010000010.1, from coordinate 14,157,965 downwards.
AGGTCTTCTGATATCTTTCCATCTTGGCCAGCATTGATTATATTTTTTAGCTGCATTGGCTTCTGTGGGACCAGATCAGACGGGCTAGACTTTGGTCCCCACAGGTATACAGTAAATGAGCCTCGGATTCCCGTGATTCTGTCACCAGTTTGTCGGTATATATCTCACAATCAATGTTAACATATGAAAGTTATGGCTGATCTGTGTACATATGAGACCTTATAGAAAGTGTTCCAAAATGATCATTAATGGTTCTTTGGATAATTGAGTTCTTCCAAGTCAACTTCCTAAGTTGAACCCGGAAACAACAGAGCACGCCAATGAACCAAAGAGGGTTTTCATTTAGGGTTTTGGAACACCCAAGGATTTGATTAAGGGTTAATGCTGCCCCCTGTTGGCCAGAAGTGTTACAAATCCTCAAGCTGTGCATGTTTAATTTAAAAGTATTATTTGGCTTTAATTTGATGGTAGCTGCATCCAAATTGGATACACAATATAGGAATTACAGTACGTCGCTAGTCAATTACTAAATGAAATCTGGAAGCCATAGACTTTAGCAGATGCCGAGTGTCGTCCCTGGTGATCCCTCTGTCAGACGTGTACTACAGCTATCTTGTGTCCCTGATGGTTCTTAGGGCAACCTGTCTTTCTTTTGTGTTTCACCTTCAGAAAGTGAACTGCTTACTCAACTGACCTCTTAAAAAGAAGAAAAAGATTTTAGGGTTGCTTTTGTTGAGAGTATGCTTCATCCAATGAGTTTCCAGCATTAAGTCGAATTTAAGCTTCTTAAGAGGTGGTACGGTGGCTTAGTGGTTAGCACTATCGCCTTGCACCAGCAGGGTCCAGGTTCGATTCCTGCCTGGGGTTTGCGTGCATGGAGTTTGCATGTTCTCCTTGTGCCTGGTTGGTTTCCTCTGGGTGCTTCGGTTTTCTCCCACGGTGCAAAGACATGCAGATTAGGCTACTTAGCGTTCACCCATAGTGTGTGAATGAAGAGTGTGTGCCCTACGATGGATTGGCATCCCATTCAGTGTGTCTCCTGGGATTGGCTCCAGGCCCCCTGCAACCGTGTATACTGGACAAAGCAGTATAGACGATGAGTGAGAGAGAGTGAGTGATATTCTTAGGTTCTTCTTACATTAGGCTGAATCGAATTTTGACAAACCACCAAGCATTTGTTTTTTGCATCAGTTAACATTATCAATAATTCCAAGGAAGCCATTTCTACTAGAAGACACCATGGGATAAGATCATGAGAAGTTCCTGTCCTTATACATACTTGATCACAGAATGATGTTCCCAAACTGCTTAACCTTTAAGATGTTTTTGGTGAATTCAAATCTGGTCTTCCTGTTTATGACACTTAGACTGACGGTTTACATTTTGTGGTAAACCCTTTGCCGCAACGCTGACTTTTTACTCTGGGAAAGTCTTCTCTCGATTTCTGACTTTGTCGCAAAACTTCCTCTATCCTGGAGCTAGTGCTTGATCTGTCCAACTGTCTAGTACGGGTTTTTCCTCCACCACTGGGTGAAACAAAACCCCACAGGTCACCATTAGAGTGTCAATGATGAAGATTTTTCAGAGGAGAGGCGAAACAGCTTTAAAAACAAAGTCCTTTAGAAGGATTGACCTGGATGATTTTCACAGACACACACAGTAGTTGATTTATCCACCACTCCCACACACATCGTCTATACCGCTTTGTCCTGTATACAGGGTCTCAAGGGGCCAGGAGCCTATCCAAGGAGACTTAGGGCACGAGATGAGGTGCTATTATTAATATTTTAGTTTTTATCTGACAGCTCTTTAGATTCCATATGTACTAAAGATTTATCTGCTTAATTTTAAATGAACTAATTAGAAAAGACATATGCCAGCAGACACAATTCAGATTTAAGGTTTATTTAATGTGAAATCAATGTAAAGACCTGCATTAAATAGAAAGGGATAACAAGCACCATACTGTACATCCATTTTTTGTAGATTTCCTAGACATACCAGCAGATGTCAGCAAATAACTAATAATAACTATCGTCTCGTAAAATGGTCATCACTCTAAACCCATTAAACAATCAATTTGCTAAGACGCAAATCCTTTTTGAACGTTTATCAGTTTTTTCATGGCACACATGAAAGGACCAGAATAATTAATTTTAGCTCAGACTCTATATGAACAGTTTTACTGTAAGTAGATGTACCCGTTATGTATGAAGGAGTCTCCAGGCTTTGTATCAGCCAGAGGTAAAGTTTTAACGAAACATGTACAGATGAATTGTGGTTTCTCTTTTTTCCATTAATTAACTTAAAGAGAAAGGACAAACTGTGCAGTTATTTATAGACGTACAGTATACATGGCTATGCATTGCTGCTACAAGTGATGACAGAAATAACTTGCCTCATACAGTAGATATTTCACAACCTATAAAACTTTATTGTAAAATATTACAAACGATTAAAAGGAATTATGTGCTATTTTTATTAATAAATCATTAGCAAAATGCTATAAGTTTTACTGTATATTTAGGACTTTTGTGTTTGCTTTATGACATTTATGTTGACATCCGTTCTGGTTATTTGCAGTTTCATGTTTCCCTTTTTTTTATTACATTCATTATTCAAGCTTCTATGGCACACAGTATATCATGCATAGCATCTGTTTAACTTCCTGTGGTTATCTTAATTGGTTTTTGTTTATTTCTCAAGTTAGTGTCCCGTGTTTGGTTGATGTTTAATAAAGTATATCTCCTGCCTCGTCCTCATTTGCAATGCCGACCCTTCAATGATGTAGCCGAACCGCTATAGTCTGACCAGCTGGACTGGAACCCGCATGGCACCTTGAGCATACTGTAGACTGGCAGCACAGGGCAAGTTAAGAAGCTCAACTGTACAGACTCTCAGCTAGTGATTTGATGTAAGCTTTTCAGTGCCACGGGGTTGAGGGTGAGAAAGGTGCAGTGGGAGCAGGCAGCAGAGCTGGTACTCCAGCTGGACATTTGCCATACTATGCTCTCTTCTTCGAGCATGGAGGAGATACAAACAAGCTGTGAGTTGAGGGGTTCAAAAGCTGCAGCAGCATAGGGCAATCGATGCTCACTGTCCAGCTGGCACAGCTTCAGGCAGAGCTTGACATTGAGACCTTCCACCTCAAGTCCCATCTCAGGCAGAGATCTGTTTTTTTTTTTTTCCTTAATCAGACACTTTTAGTGCAGGGTTAAGATCATTTTGAATCAGAGAATCGCCTTGCATGCCCAGTGTTTAAAGACGTTGGCTACAAGTGATGCTATATAGATCCAAATTTATGCTATGGTAACCCAGATTCATGTCCTACTGACCCAAAATCCTGCCCTGCTATGAACAAATCACACCATGCTTATGCCTGAATCATGCCCTGTATTGCCTGAGTATGCCCTGCTGACTCTGAGATGCCATGTCATTCCCAAGCTTACTCCAAAAGCCTACAAAGCTGTCTCTCATGTCCTGGACCAGTGCCCATGTCAAATCTCAGACCAGTACCTGTATTAACCTCCAAGCCCAAGTCATATCTATAAGTGCCATCCTATAACTCATACTAAGTGCAGATTTAGTTTTCAAACCCCAGACTCATTCCAAGCCATGTCCTGGCCCGACACACCATGGAGAATCCAACAGTTTTCTGTTTCATCAGGTTTAAATTGGTGCCAAGCATCTAGCAAACAAAAACTGTCCGACAGAAACTGAAAACCTGAGAGGACTGTGTTGAACCATGAACTTTGCGGAGGAAACGAACTCTAACATCACCTACGGACGAAAGGTTGTTAGAAAAACAATAATGGATGACTGTGATCTGAGATTGGTTATTTATTGATGAAAGTAAGACAAGAACAGGATTGGGACTAAACAGCTGTGTAACTATAAGAAAACCACTTGTTAATTAGGCTAATCACAAGTCTTCTTGCTAGGTAGCATAAACATTGAACTTCGGAGCAACGGAAAAAGTCATGTGATTAATGAGTCAAGATTTACTCTATTCCAGAACAATTGCTGCTTTAGGGGAAGAAGATAAGTGGATGAAGTGCTTTTCCCATGAGGCACTGTACAAGCCTCAGTGTTCTAATCTGGGGTTGCTTCAGTTGGTCAGGACGAGGCTCAGCAATGTCATGTGGCAATAAAATGAAATCAGCTGAATGTACTGAATGACCAGGTTATCACATATATGGAGTTTTCCCAAAAAACATTGTTGATTAGTTTCCTAGAATGGCATTCCCTAGGAGTTTTATTTCTGTGTTCTAGTGTTCTATTTGCACTTGGAATTAAGAGCTGGCTCTTATATACAGTATATACACATATACACACACATACACTACCGTTCAAAAGTTTGGGGTCACTTGCAAATTTCTTTGTTCTTGTTTAGTGATTTATTTTCTACATTCTAC